>JASDQU010291831.1:3838-14375 GCA_032191745.1 Picea mariana
CTAATTGAGAGTTAGAAATTAACTGCATGTAGTCAAATATACAATGTAACCATACACGCAACAATAATAAGAATATATTCATTTTCAATTTTGTGAAATGAAATCTAGAACATATAAAAATAAGAAAATTTAATTGATGTAACCCTGAATTAACTACATAAAAACAAAAACTTTGATCTAACCTAATGCTTACTTGGAACCATTGTTCAATAAGGATTTTGTGGGTGTGATTTTCGTTCCGATTCAACTAACTTTCATTCTCTTGTCTGTCCTCCTCGATCTCATGTTCAAATACTTGTTCTTCATTTGATATACATGATTCTTCGAGTGTCGATTCTTCTTTTTCTTCAGGAGGAGTGGATAAGTCTTTGATTGATGTCAAGATCTCATCTTCTTGAAAAGATTAGATCCCGACTTTTTCTAGGATCTGAGAGAGTTTTTCCAAGGTTATATTCATTCTAAAATCATCTTACTGGTATTCAAATCAGACACTTTATATAAGAAAATTTACGAAAACCAATTATATACTTGAAGCGCCACCATGCTACTAGGACCCTATTGTCACCAAGTTATCTGTTCACATAAGTTAACTTCTCTTCTCATATATATAAAAAAAATGGCTGATGAAAATAAAACACAAATTCTAGCTACTAAAAGGAAGAGGAAAACCTAACTTTGGAGCAACCCCACTAAAGTGGATGTGTGGGCTCTTCCCTCACATCTTACCATATTCTCTCCACCCTTAGGTCTTCCTTAAAATCACACCACACTTGCGTGAAAAGAAACACACTTGCATAAAATGAGCATTCAAGGATTTCTAGAAACAAAAGCAACCTACCTATGATCTAATCCCTTTAGCACCTCTCTGGCAACGATGCCAAAATGTTGGTCTTAAATATTGTCAATTAATTATTTACCCAACTATTTAATTGTCAACTCGAGGAGTTCGTAATCTTTGAGGTGCAGGCATAGGAAACGCAGGATCAGAGCCTAGTCTAGCCTAATATTAAGTCAACGAGAAAGCATGAAACTAGTTCGTAAACTTATGAGGCACATGCACAATATATACATGATTAAAGTGAAACTAGCTTAATCTAATGCTTGAAAAGGAAACACACAACTGAAATTGAATCTAATTAGGAAAGCAAGAAATTACATGAAATAAATCTAATTAAGAAAGCATGAAATTACATGAAATGAATCTAATTATTAAGGCATGAATAGCATGAAATGAATCTAATTAGGAAAGCATGAAATTGTATGAAAGAAAAATAATATATAACATGCAACCAATGAGCTCACATGAAATCACCACCACTAACTCATAATAAAGAATCCTTTACTCAATATGGAGAAATCAAGATGTTTGTGTTAAATCATAAACTCTATTGCATAGCATTCCAATCCAACCTCTATAAAATGACTAACTCACTCAATCATTCACACACTTATTAACTCCACTCTTTCACTAACTCCTACTCTTTCACTAATTCCTACTCTTTTCAAATGGAGAGAGAGCACCCCTATTTATACATGAGTTTCTTTGAAAAGAGGATAAGCAACTAATAAATGTAGATCCAGTTTTCTCTCTAGTAGGTACAACAAATTTGCTAATAATTACATAATATTTATCTCTACAAATCCTCACAAATCCTCTCACAAATCCTTAATATCTTTGATAAGAAATTCTATCCATATCTCCATGATATTTCTCCTTTGAATATGCTTGAATAATTATCCTCAAATCTTCAAAGGTTGGAGAAAATATTCGAGAATCTTGAATAATCCTTTTGTTGGAGTCTTCAAATATTACTACACATTACAAAAACTCATCCAACTTTGAGATATAATGAAAATATGTCAATTTTCTAATATTTAATCATAAATTCTCTTTTAATACTAAAATGAATAAAGTGGAAAATAATAAGGTGAAACCCAAATGTATTCATGAAAAGAGTATAAGGAATGGTTAAATGAAGCGATAGAATGTGAGGAATGGAAAAAGAAAAAGAGGATGAAAATGCGACAATTTTGAGACTCAACAGTCTAGCCAACGACTCAACACATCATCCACACACTTCCTACTACTTGCCTAACTATTTTTTTACCTTCCTTTTCCACCCAAACACAACACCAAGAATATAATCCTTAAGTTCTCTTCAGTGTTGGAAAAGAGGTTGCAATCCAAACATCAGATATATAGATTAATCACTCACATAGCGATATAGCCCTTCCATATCCAACCATATTATGGTCTCACACATGACTGGATTTATGGATATGCATTGTTATATCAGTAGTATGTCTCCTGAATTAATCCGGTTATGATCCCATAACCAATCATAACATAATATGCAACTGACATTTTATCTAAATGCATTCTAGCATCAACAACATTTGCATACTCTAGGCCTTCATCCATTATGTATCAATTTAAATATTGAAATTAGTTGAGGGAATTCTTACCTCAATCCCCTTCAACATGTATGCATCAACAAAAAATAAATGCATAGCTACCTAGTTTTTATCAACCTACTTGTTGCTATCTGACCAACTGATATTTGTATAAGCTCACAGAATTCCTCCTTCATCATTTTGATCACCATTTCTACCACCCTCATGGGTCTTCACCTAGATGGAAATCATAAGAAAAAACAACATCCAAGTCTTTAACCCTGCTATATCATTGTTCATATTCAATCATTATCTCATAATAATAGACTATTCTAAGTTTGCAAGAATGTTATATGCATATCCAAGCATGTTATGTACATATGCAAAATTACACATCCCTATGCACCAAACATTTACTGTCAGCATTCCTACTAATGCATATGCATTTTAACTTCATTGTGTGTGTCATGAACTCTAGTGCATTTCTGTTTTAATTCACTTATTTATTTATCTATTTCTGTTGTAGTTGGTTTTCCTCGAACTCCTTCAGATCCTTGTTTCCTTGCGTGCTCCCATTCTATTCAGCTGCACTATGGTTCCCTAGTCTGAACACTTTCCAGCCAAGTTCCACTTGGTCATTCTACAATCCAACCAGTGTACTCAAATTGTGACAGCTCCCCTTGGTAGTCATGCCCAACTTACCTTTATGAGACATTCTAGTACCCTGGAATGAAGTAGATCAAACATTCCATCATTCTACTACAACATTCTTGAATCAAATACTCTTACTCCTAGTTCTTCATTAGGTTACTTTGTTAACATTTCCTTTTGAAACCACACCTTTCACACTTAATACCATTCCCCATTGGAATTCCATTTTCATTCAGTGAAACTTTTCAAGTGAGATATCATTCCAATTCCTCTACATTGGCATCCTACTTCCACTGCGAGCTCTGATATCCTAAGTGGATTTCTTTCACACTTAAGCTTTGCAACTGCCTACACATTTATACCTTCAAGGCTATGGATTCTTACTTTTCTTTTTTTTCCTTCTATGCCCTTCAATGACATTTTTAACCTTCTAGCTTCATATCCTATGTGAGGATTCTTTCTTTTGTAGTACCTTATCTAGATTTTGTAAGATTTTTCATGCTTCCATGACTCTAATATCTGATCTTGTTCTTGAATTGATCTGATTATACCTCTAATCCTGCCAAACCTTCTAGCTCGATCATACTGGATTGGTACTCTGCTTGTCGATCATCTAAAGTTGCATAAATTCTTCCCATATCTTCGACTATTGTAGCCTCTTGGACATTGTGCACAGTCTTCACTCTATCCTTTTTGTGTGGGAAATCCTTGGATAGTTGATCTTCTTTGCATCCCCAGCATTGGATTGGTAGTCTTCCCCTTTTTCCCAAGGAGTCTTCTTTCTTGTATTCACCCTTAGCATATTGATCTTGATGATTTCTATTAGGCTCATTCCTATTGAAGGGAGGTTCGAATCCTTTCCTCCTCTGATCAGACTTCTCCTTCTTCCATTTCTTGAAGACGCATTCTGAACTGATGTGTTTAAACCCCTTAATTCTGCAAAATCTTTGTAAGTAACCATTTTGTTAGAATTAAGCATATGATAAACAAAATTTGCCAAATAATGCTATCGATCCTTTTTCTTCTCAATTCATGAAGAACATATATGTATCAATCTGCATCGTATAACACTTCCATGTTATCCCTTAGCTGATACATAATTTAATTATGCACATGCACTCCCTTCAAACCACTTCCCCAGGTTACCATGGCTTGAAACCGTGGGCCAAATCCTTCCTAGCCCTTTTGTGGAGATCGCGTGGTTGAAAATCAATCGAGGGTTGAGATTGACTATCAACAAGAGCTCCGGGACTCCGACTTCGGGAGTTCAGAACTATCCAGACTCTCAACTCTTCTAGAGTGCCAAGTCTCTGGACTGCAAGATCTATTGCAACGTATCATGTCCCGATCAACGGTTAGGATTTCCTTCTTGACTCCGAGTTTCAGATCTTTCCCAAGCATGCCTCTCCACAGATATCCCAGAGAGTTGAAATATTGGAGGTCCTCTCCTTCCTCCATGTATTACTTCCCGACCAATGGTGGAGATTAAATTTGGCCTTCAAGAGTTCTCGACCCAAAATTCCCATGCCTTGAATCCTTCGGAGTGTCAAGTCTCGGGACTATGGGATATACTACCATGTGGCATAAAATAAGGCACAGACATGTGACCCTATCTGACGGGTGACACATGTCATATAATAACTAGCATGAATGGTCTTTGAAAATCATGAAACACGGTGACACATGCCAAGCATCAAGTGTGTCCATGTCACCCCATGATGGGTGTTCTATATGCACTAAAAACACACTAAAAACCCTCAATTAAATTGTCAACCCGGGGTAAGTAAATTTAGAGTTGTAGCAAAATATATGCCAAGGTAGAAGGGTTGGTAGTAGTATAGTCTAACTAAGGTAGTGGCTATCTAAGGGCTAATCTATTCAAGCAAATCCATCTAATGATCAAACCCTACTAAGCAATTTTAAACTATGTAACCTAAGTACTTTTGGACCAAGGATCGATGGATAGTTCTAGGAAAACAAGGGAAAACCCTACTTGAAGAAAACTAGTTCAATCATAACAACAACAAAAAGAAACTGTTTAAGCATAACAATAAACAAATAGCAACAACAAACTACTTTAACTAGCCTACCTAAATTCAATGAACAACTACCCTATGAAAGAAAGTAAATAAATAAGCAACTATACTATCAAAGAAAGAATAGACAAGTAAGCAATCAACCTATTAAATAAGGTAAACAACTAACTAACCTAGGATAACTTCTACAACAAGTAAACTAAGTAAGACTACTTCAATAAGAAACTAAGTAAGAGACAAGTGAATTATATTCTTAATACAACTATTTCTAATTCACAAAAGGAAATCTATTTAATTGAAAGAAAGAAGAATTAACAACTAACCTTTAATCTATGATAAGCAAACTGCTCTTTAATCTACCAAAGCAAAAGACTATCTATCCTACAACATCAATAAAACTATCTTCTGATCTATGAAATCAAGAAACTATCTTTTAACCTATGAAAACTCAAATATAGTGTTGGTGGTTGTGTGAATGTTTCCAGTGTCTTATAATATCTCGATGACACTTGACAACAAAAGATAATTCAAGCAATATAAGCTCAATACTAATTTCAATAGCAAAGTGGAAAGTGTGAATTAAACAATCCAGTGAGAATTTATCCATCACGGAAACAACGTCAATTACTCTGCATATTCATGTGATTATTAACCATCAACAGTATAATGAGATTATAATTGTACTCCATGCTATGTAAGAAAAATTCATAACTACATTCAATCATTAACTAAAAACTGTAATTGCAATCTAATTCTAGAAATTGCATAAAGTAAAACTATGCTATATCTATTTTAACAATTCAAATTGCAGATATGAAAATGCTTATAAACAGAAATTAAAACATGATTCTAGCATATAACAAGTAAACTAATGAGTAAATGAATTAACTACTAGTTAAGTGAAATCTAAACAACAATTAAATAGGCAATCTACAAATAAAATCTGAAACTAACCGTATCCATCCACCGAAGCCTCATTTAAAGAAATCATGAAATAAAACTTTGTTCTACTCTATTTCAAACTTTGTTTTAAACTTGATTTCAAAAGCATAAATAAAACACAATCTAACATTTAATTTCACATGGAGTTAGTGTATGAGATTGCAAACTCGTTCCTACTAACTACAAAATCAATGCATATTAACAAAAACCTTCATACTACCCTGCAAAAGAGAGTTAAAACAATTAAATTATAACAACAAACTATATAACAAAGAAATAAAAGAACAATTCATGTACATGAAATAAAAAAAGACATCTAAGCTATGAAATTCTCAAATAAATTCATAGAACAGTTACCAGACTGTTGGTGGGCCCCCCAACAAGTCATGGTCACTTTGAAAATGCACACCACGAGCTTAGCAAAATGATTTCACCATTAAAACTTGAAAAACACAGTCTTATATAATTCTGGCAATTGAAAATGGCAAAAACAGAGGAAAATCGTATTTGTCTCTAATCCTCTACTTCTTCTACTACTTAACTATTGTATGACCACCACAGTGGTATTTATAAGATTTACAGACCAAGTGTTCGACCACTGGAGGGTCGAACCACTTATAAAAACAACAAATTACATTAATGGTGCCCTAACTGCCGAAATGGAGCGAGCCAATAATTTCCCTGGCTCAACAACCCAAACTGAGTTATTAAGAGTTCAATAGCTAGAGGGGGAAAGCACGAGAAAAACCCAGGTTCCTGATTCACCCACCATTGGCCACCAATACCATAACTTCCAAATCGCCCATCGTTTTTGTGCAGGACGAGGTGTTGGACGGAGTGTCAGATCAGGTATCAGATTGAGTACCAGATGGAGTGTCGGACTAAGTGGCAGAAGCATAAACATGATGCGATTTTTCTCTATAACACCAAAAAATATGAATTAGATCCTTGGAAACATAAAAATGTAATGAATTATACTCAAGATGAATATAAAACATGAATTATACATACCTGGTGTGGATCATAACGTTTTGGCACAAAATTCTTCAAAAAGCTTCTCCAAAACATGAAAAACACATATGTACATTCGGCAAAAGTATCTAATTGCTTTCATAAAACTGATCATATCTTGGGCCCAACATTACCCCCACACTTACGATTTTGCAAATCCCACTGCAAACATAAATAAATTACCCTTTGTGACTAGGCTTGTTGAGGAGGATTAGCTTTGGAATCTTCTCCTTCTTGATGTGAAGACTTTGCCTTATGCCTCTTGTGTTGCTTCAGTTGTGCTTTGAGGCTGTGGTTGGATTTGGTCATCTCATCAACCAACCATTGAAGGGATTTTACCTTTTCTTGGAGGACTGCATTATCATGATAAAGGTGTGTGTCTATTGTCTTCCTTTCTTCCAACTGTTGGAGAAGATGAGAATTTTTTTTGTAGCTTCTCAATGGTTGGGGCAGAATCAGTGATCTCGGAGGAAGCCTTAGATCCTGTGAGGGATGTGGAAAATCTATCATTCTTAGGATCTATATTTGATCCAGGTGGATATCGGTGGCCACCCACCTTTTCTGACTGGCTCAAAACAGTTTTCTGGCAATTTTGGCAATTTACTATTTTTAGCAGTTTTGAACTTCCAGAGCCATTTTGAGGGCCCAAATGAAGGTTTTTCGAGATAAATGTTCTCAATGATATCCAAAGGAATAATTGAGCCCCAAAAATTAATCTCCTAGACAATACCTTCCCAACGAGCTATCACATGCCTAAAACGGAGATCATATGCAAAAGTTATGACCCCGGGAAGTTGATGTACTCACTTACCCAAACGGGGCCCACATGACTTTTGGCACTTCATCTCCTAGGGTTAGGTTTTTGGATGTATAGGGTTTTTGACATTCCTATTTATTGTAAAAATGCCTTCATAGCCTCATTGTAACCATCTTCTTGCGAATGTGAGTAGCCTTCACATCTCTTCTCAGAGATAAGCTGCCACCATTCTAGCGAGTTTTTCACTCTATATTTTTACAGTCTCTGTACATTTCTTTCATTAATAGAAATCGTGTATTACTATATATCTGTGTTTATGTTTGAATCTCTGACACATTTATGATATCTTATTGAATATCTTCGATATCTCTGTGCATTTATTTATTATATCTCCGCTCTCATTTCGTGCCGAAAATAATCCGGATCAAGAGTAGGCATGCGTGAAGTAGGAGTGATATGGGATTGATAAGGAGAGGTAGGTTTTGATTGTGTATTTCTTTGTGTCTCTAATCCATCTGTAGAAACTTCCCTAAGTCTCTTGTGAGGGCTCTCAATATAAGATGACACTTGGATAGGATCCGAAGAAGGTGGAGGTTTTGCATAAGGTTTTGTTCTTGTGCTTCAGGTACTCTTTCAAAAGGGTCCTTTACCAAATAGATTGGCTCCCCTCCTATTTGTGGGAATGATGGGAAAGTCTTGTTGAATCACTTCTTGGAGCTTTTTAGGTGTGGGATCAAGAGATATTGAAGGCATCAGGGATTTAGCAATAGGCTTCTTTTGATCTTTACTCTTGGTCTTTTTACCGGATGAGGAATCAGGGATGTCAACAAGCCTTTTGTATTGTTCTGGCAAAGATATGGTTTGTGCAAGAGGGTTTGGAGTTCTTGGAGAGAGGGTCTTGGATGGAGAGATAGTTCTTAGGCTAAGTGGCTTTTTTTTGGTCTTAATTGTCAAGTGAGGGTTTGCAAATTGATAGATAAATGCATCCCAAGTTTTCCCCTATTTCTTTTATTCATCTAGAACAAGGAGTTTGATCAAGCCATGGTGAAAGAGGTTGTTGTGGGGGTTAGTTACATTATTCCTAACTTGAAAGGACATCTTCTCCAAGGTCTTTAGAAAGTAGAAGGGGAAATTCAAAGGTTTGTTGAACTGAAAATGAGCTAGCAATATGAAATGACAGGATTTGAAAGTGGAATATCTACCTTCGCATGTAATCAACCTTGTGATGATGATGATAGGGTTGATCAATTACTCCTTTATCCATTCCCTAGAATATCCTTTTTCTCCTGAAATGTTCTGGAATTCGGGCTTAAAAACCCTATTATAACTTGAGTGTGGTAGCTGGTGGTTTTTGAACCATCTATCTCCCATTCTTGGAAGCTTCATGGTTGCAACAGTGGACTCTTCTAAGACCTCAAAGGAAAGATACCCTATGCACATTGTCTTCCCATAGAAACCAAGGGAAAATTGCATGGAGAGGTCATCATCGTGGCCCTGCAAGTTAGACAAAAATGGCCCCCAATCTGCATGAAAAAACACCTCTCTGCATTGTGCAAATTCGGGAATGGAAAAAATATTTGCATAGGAAGAGGGTTCATACCTCTTAGGCATTGTGTCAGAGGTCAAATTCACCAGGCAAGGGTGCGATTGGGCCAAGATATGGCACAAATTGGGCATGGGATGAACGTGATTTGAACAGGGGAAGAAATGGCAGAGGCTGAGCGCGATTTCTTAATGCAGGGAAAAGAAAATGGCAAGGTGAGTTGGGATAATAGGTTACCCAGCCCAAATTTGAAAGTGCCTATGGTGGAGTTGGTTGCACACATGTGCACACGAGCTGCCATTTGTGGACAATTTCGAATTCGAAGGATCGCTTTTGGGGGGAAATGTAATGATGCGCAATTATATCAATGTCCAAGTCTTTTGACTTGGACATTTGATCATGAACATATCTAAAGCATCTTCAATTAATTTCCTGTAACCAATTTAATTGAATGTCATTGATTTCTGGTTACCTGGAATTTAGGATAGTTACTGGTGTGTAATTCATATGGCACTTTGTTTGACACCTCATACAACATTTCATACGACACCTCATACGACACTTCATATGGCACCTCTGTGTTAAATACATTTTCACCTCTTGTAATGGATAGCCTGCAAATTTGAAATGTTTTTGACAATCAAAGTGGTTAATGAGCAGAGGCAGAATGCTCCATTGTTGTTGATTTTTTCACCATGCTTCATGAATTCTCATGCATAGGACGTGTAGTGTCAAAAACCTACAATGTATAGGTTATAGCAAGCATAAGACACGTAATGTCAATTCTATAATCTACAACTTGTAATTAGAAATAAACCAATAAGAGTGGTTTGTTAAGTATATGTTCAGTAATTTATAGCACACAAGAGTTTAGCACTTCAAAAATAAAATGACTATTAATGTAATAACCTGTATCATGGAAATAATACAAAAATTCTTGCAAAGATTTATTTCTCTAGGAAATTATCATTTATCATCTCATGAACCCCTCCACCACACCTAAGTATTGTGACACCTCACAATCAAAGGTATAGGAAACCAGTCAGTTCCCCCAATAGCCGAAGATTTATAGTATGTCAAGTGTAAAGATAAATTTCACAAATTGGTCTGATGAGATGGTTAGAAAATGGCCCCACCTATAGGATAAGAGATCCTATATATAGATAAGAAGAGGTAGGCAAGAGAGTTTCAAGATAGTATTAG
>JASDQU010291831.1:14475-26531 GCA_032191745.1 Picea mariana
GTCTGCAAGTAATGTCGTACATCAGGACAAGTTTAAATTTATTATTTATTTTTATTAGATTACCATCCTCGCTAGGTAGAATACCTCACTGCCAGCAAGTCTGTTTAGTACTCTGATGGGTTTACCTAGTCATACCATAGGCCGGTACTCGTTGCCAATAGACCTGTTCAGTATCCTGGTGGGTTATCCTCTTACACCCTCAGAGACTGGCCCTCCATATTTTAAGATTTTAGTATAACATTGCTTATGCAAGAAGATGGGGGAAAATCTATGAAAACAACCTTTTTCTTTCTTGTAATTTGGATCGTATTTATGTTAGAGGATGAATTTCTGTTATATTACTTAGTGATTGTCCCGATGTAAGGGGTAATTAAGTGGATGTGGCCTATCTAAAGATATGATATAATCAAGATATTTAGTGTGTAGTGGATGGTACCATTGAGAAAGAACAGAAAGGTATCTCTAGGCTCAACTCACTTTCTTATTTTGTAGTTATTGTGATGTTTGCATGACTAACTGCTAATTAGACCTCCTTGTTACTCTTTGATAAAGACACTTTACACTTACTTAGGTTTCTTGGAAAAAATTGTACGAGAGACCTCTAGGCTTGATAGTTATGGTATCACTTCCTTATACAATGGTGAAGAGTTTCAAGAGCAACTTCTTTAGAATGCCTTAAAAATGAGAATTTTTCCAAAAATATGACTCATTATAGTAAGTCAATATTCATTTGATGCTTAGTAGACAAAAAATTTCAAGTGTAACAACTTTTTGAAGAAATATCCTTGAAATTGTCTATTCCTTGTGAACTAAATACTTAAAAAAATATCTAGAATTGCCTTATTAACAAAATTCAAAAACTATTTACATATGTACAGTAGAAAATTCAGAAAAATTTTCAAGAATAAGGGGGGAATTCCCCATCTACTAAGGCCAATGCCTTGTCAGTTGACATGACCTATAGAAAATCCTCTTTGGAAATGGGCTTATGATAAAATTTGAGTCAGTGTCCATTTACTATAAAGGAGACTTGTCCATCGTCAATTGTTTTAATTTTTACAGCTCCATTTTCATATACAGTGTCTACCTCGTAAGGGCCCAACCACTGGGTGGTGAGTTTGCCTTTGAAGATTTTGAATCGTGAAATAAAAAACAGAGCCCAATCACCAGGTTGGAAGTGTTTCTTCTTAATAAAATTTTCATGCCACTTGCTCCTCTGGTTTTGGACTAATATTGTCCATTGGATGGAATCTTTCCTGATTTCATCCAACTCATTCAATTGTAGGGCTCGTTTCTTCTGAGCCTCATCTAAGTTCAATCCTAATTCTGCGGAAATATGAAAGGTCCTTACTTGGAATTCTATTGGTAGAAGTACTTGTTTCCCGTACACTAGCTCATAAGGAGTATGCCCAGTGGTATTTCTCCAGGTGGTCTGGTATGCCCACAAAGCCTCTAGGAGCCTATCATCCCAATCCTAATGATTTAATTGAATAGTCTTGGTCAATATGGCTTCCAAAACTTTGTTTATAGATTCTACCTAACCATTGGCTTTCGGGTGGCATGGAGAATATTTACGGTATTTAATCCCATATTTCTCTATTAGCTCTCTCATCAGCTTGGAAGTGAATTGAGTGCCTTGGTCGGTAACAATTTCATGAGGGACACTGAAGTGGGTAAATATGTCTTCATAGATGAATTCGACAATAGACTTCTGTGTAGCCCTGAATAGGGTTTTTTCCTCTACCCACTTGGTGACATAGTCCGTACAAACCAAAATATATTTATTCTTATGGGACATGGGTGAAATTGGTCCTACAAAGTCAAGGGCCCATTTTTTGAAGGATTCTATCATAACTTGGGCATGCAAAGGAATTTCGTCAGTTGATGTAGGTCTTCCTATCCTTTGGCAACTATCACAACTTCCCACATACTTGGCAACATATTTGAAAATGCTAGGCCAATAATACCCTGAATGTAGCACCTTATTTGATGTGTGTTTGTCAGAAAAATGGCCACCACATGGTCCATCATGACAAATTATTTGTATTTATGGTACCTCATCCTCTCAAATACATCTACGAATAATCAAATCAGGGCCTGTGCGAAAAATTTCATGACCAACCCAAGAGTAATTAGCACTCTGTGTAACAATTTTCCGCTTTTCATGAGGTGAAAAATGAGACAGTAACTTCCTAGTAGCCAAATAGTTTTCCATATATGCAAACCATGGGGTATTGACAGAAAGGGAAAAGAGGTGCTCATCTGGGAAACTATCATCTACAGGGATAACATCATCCTCATTTTTTATTCAGGAAATAAAATCAGCTACTACATTATCCTTTCCAGGTCAGTCAAGCACAATGATATTAAATTCTTGTAATAATAGGAGCCACCTAGTCACTCGACCATTAGTTATAGGTTTATTCATGAGAAATCTAATGGCAGAATGATCTGTATGTACGAATACTTCATAACCGGTTATGTAATGACAAAACTTGTTGATATCATGAACAACTACAAATAATTCCTTCTCGATAATTATGTAGTTTAACTCGACAGGGGACAAGTTCTTGCTCACAAAATAAAGGGCATAGGATTGATGGTCCTTGTTCTTCCCTAATACCCCTCCTATTGCGGTGTCAGAGGCATCCGTGGATATATGAAATGGGAGAGTCCAATTGGGCCATCTAAGAACTAGTGCCACAAACAACTTAGCTTTCAAGGTTTCAAAGGCAGTTTGACACTACTTAGTCCAAACAAAATCAACATATTTTATTAGCAATCCAAACATTGGTGCAACAATCTTTGTAAAATTTTCAATAAACCACCTGTAATATCTGACATGTCCAATAAATATTCTCACCTCTTTCTGAGTCTTGGGGGTTGGAAGTCTAACAATGACCTCAATCTTTGCAAGATCGACTTTTATCCCTTCAGATGAAACATGATGTCCTAGAACCACTCCCTTAGTCAACAACATTTTACATTTTTCATGGCTTAGAGACAGGTTCATTTCTTGGCATCTAATGAGGACTTTTTCTAAGTTGTCTAAGGCTTCTTGGTAAGTGTTTCCATATACTGTGAAGTCATCCATGTAGACCTCCACACAATCACGAATAAGATTGGCAAATATCCCTAATAATTCTCATTGAAATGCGGCAGGAGCATTACACAATCCAAATGGTAAGACCCTATAGGCATAGGTGCCCCAAGGACAAGTAAAGGTAGTGTTTCCCTGGTCATTGCTTGCTATAAGAATCTGATTGTACCCACTGTACCCATCTAAAAAGGATAAATACTTATTTCCAGACAAGGCATCTAGAACTTGGTCAATGAAAGAGAGAGGAAAGTAATATTTCATAATGGCTTTGTTGAGTTCCCAGAAATCAACACAAATTCTCCATTTCTCGGTCACTTTCTTTGGAACCACTACAAGTGGGGATACCCACTTACTATCGGAGATGGGATAAATGAATCTGACATTTAACAACTTTTGGATCTCCTCCTTGACTATATCTTTGAGTGTTGGGTTCATCCTTCTCTGGGGTTTCCTAACAGGTGTTACTTCCCCTTGGGTATATATGTGATGGATGCATGTGTCAGGGTGTATACCCTTCAAGTCAGTGTATTCCCAGGAAAATTCTTCTGATTGTTCTTTAAGGATATCTACTAACTGTTTTTGATGGTCTTTATCTAGCCCAGAGTTTATATGTAAAAATTTCCCTGGACTAAGCTTATAGGTCATAGTATAAGACATGGTAGACTCATCTATATCAAAGATAAAATATGTTGAAGAAAAAATGGATGGGTCCAATTGTTCTTTAAATTCTTCCCCAAACATGTACTCAAATTTTGGAAAAGACTGTGGAAAATCCACACATGTGATAGCAGAAATAAACTGGTTTAACACATTTTTTGTTCTATACTCCTGAAGTGCCTAGGCATGGTCACTTGGAAATATGAGTTCTTCCCAGTCCTCATTCTAGTATGGACATTCAAGCAACCATAGATTCTCCATAATAGGTTGAGATGGAGGGTAAATGGTGAGCTTCTGGATAGAGAGACCATTTGAGATGGTCATTTCCCCTTCTCTACAACCAATAAATACATTGGTTGTGGCTAGACAAGGTATTCCTAAATGACGGGATGGCCTTTGGTGGGATCCTTTTAGTGAATGACAAGAAAATCTATTGTGTACTCCAACAAGGCTAAAGTAACCATGATATCGTCTAAAATTACTTCAGGTATAACCCTAGTCTTATCTGCTAATTCCAAAATGGTTGGGGTAGGTCGAAGAAGAGGTTGTAAGTGTAATTGTTCCAAGGTAGTAGCAGTCATAACATTAATGAATGCCCCTAGGTCTATGAGCGTGTTTCTAATGGAGACCTCATTAATGGTTATAGTCACTATGGGGTTTCCTGGGTTCCCATATTTTTCTAGTTTTGGTTACTATGATATGTACTCAGAAAGTCCTCCTACCAAATGTACTATAGGAGGGTCCTTTTGCTTCCTACCTAGCTTCTTAATACACAATTATTTGACTAAATTACTGTAGATTGGAATGTATTTAATGGCTTGAAGCAGGTTAATCTTGACACAAATATTCTTCAATTCATTCAAGATGTTAAATTCTGGTCGGGTGGTAGGTTTCTCGATTACCAATCAGTCTGGATAAGGAGGGACCTTCATAATTTGTGAAGGTTCATTTTGGGGAAGTTTGGGTTCTTGGTTCTTCGGGATAATAACATCTTCCCACCTAGTGTCATCCGTGGGTTGTTTGGTGGTTTCTTCTTCTTCTTCCTGGATGACTACTGAAGGTCTCTGCCTATCCAGAACTTTTCACGATCTTAGTTGAATTTCTTGTAATGGAACATGAGTGATAACATATGTCGGGAATGACTGCATCTCAACATTGTGAAGAGGTTGAGGGGGATTATTATTGGGATTCGGCACTAGTTGTTCCAGTAATAGTTTTGGTTTCGGGGATCTTTCATTTTGGTATTGCAGCGGTTGTTGTTGTGGAATAGGAGGTAAAGGTGGTGGAACAAAACCTAGCAGAAGCTGTAGAGTGTTCGGTGGGAACTAAGGATAAGGATGGTTGGACATAGAGATAGGTGGAGCTTGAGGGTTTCCTTGGTTATGTCCTCCTCGCCATCCTTGAAGCCAAGGATGTTGGTACTGAGTAGACCAGTTTTTCCAACCTGGTGAGTTCCATTGTTGTTGTTGATAATAGGGTGGAAATTGAAATTGTAGATATGGGTATGTGGGTTAGTTCCTAGGCTGTCATGGCCTCCTAGGTGTATAAGAAGACTCTCCAGGATCTCCACTCCTATAGATGTCTAATAAACTGGGAAATGATGGACATTTCTCAATTGAATGGTCTTCTGTACAGAATCCACAAACTGAAATGTTATCTAATGGGAATTTCCTTGAGAAATGCTTCCTCCTTCATCTTGGGAAATATATGCTCATTGCTGCATTTTCCTCCTCCTGTTTCTTTTTTATTTTTAGGGTGTACAACTAGGAACCTATTGTTCTTAATATATCTTTCTTGAATTTTTCTAAAAGTTTCCCTATCTCTGCTCTTGTGATACCACCTGAACTAACTTGTTTTAAGTTTCTACTATAAGGGTCCCGAACATTCTTCCTTGTTTTGGCTCTACTCCTTGAGTAATTTTTACACATTTCACATATTTCAGAAAATGGTCTATGGGAGATGTCACCTGATTCCATCAGGTTAAGCATATCTAGATATTCTTATGAAATTCCCTTAAGGAAAAGTGTCCTAATTGCATCCTCTGGGAGGTCATGGTATTTTGACTTCTGGGAGATATAACCAAATCTTTCCATATAATCTTCGAGGGTCTCATATTCTAACTGTTGTTTTTTAAAGATGTCATTACGAGATTCCTTGGTCTTGCAGTAGTCTTGGTACTTTTTAAGAAAGATATCCTTCATGGCTTCCCAATACCTAATATTGTATTCTCCCAACCCCATGAACCATCTTAGTGCAGAGTCTTTGAGGGTGGAAGGAAAGAGTTTTAGTTTCTAGGCATCTTGTACGTAGTTGTAGCTTCTACACAAGATGTCAAATTCAAATAGGAAGGTGCCTAGATCTTCACTGGTTTTACCATAAAAGGTAGGCAGTGCCGAGAGAGGAATATTCTTCATCTTGACATTTGGAGTGGTGTCTAAAATCGGAAACCCGAAGGTAGGTTCGGTTTGTTTTCTAGTTTCTTCTTCCTCCCCGTGTCTTACATTATGATGGTCCTCCTAATCATCTGTATTGGATTGGTTTCCAAAAAGAGAGTACCCAGGTGGTTTTATATTTGAATAAAGCAAGTTTTCCCTTTGATGGAAAGGTCTTCCTACAGATTGGATGTCTAGGACTCTACTCGAGCCGGTTGAGACTATTGGTGCCAAAATTTTTGTGTCAGTTTGAGAGATAATTACATTGGTTGAACTACCAAACAAAATATTCACCTGTTCAGGGTCTATGATGTCCTCAAAATTAGGATCCCCTGGTGATGGTGTAAAATAAAAGGCTATATGGTTTGGTTCTGCAGAAGGATCGAGTGGTCTTGCCTCCTGTCCCAATATGATTGATGCTTCAATTTCTTGTTCTATAGTGCTCTCTATGTTAGTCTCTTCAGAGACTATTTTAGCTCATTGAGTTGAGCTAACTCCTTTTTTTTGGTATCGGACTGTGGAATTTATAAGTGGAATGTTCCTTCCCCCAAAAAGATCGCAAGGAACCTTGGTTGAAAGGTCTAGTTTCGATTTAATGTATCTACCTTTTGGATCTCTAGGTCTATTCATGAAAGAAAACAAAAAGAAAAAGAAAAAATACCATTGGGTTTGGGGGAGCCTGCAATAGTAGATGCACAGGTTCTTACCTCTCGTCTTAAAGTTCCCCCGCCACCAATCTAATGCTAAGGTCTAGGAATGATCTATTTCCTAACTACTCCCTACCTTGAGACAATTCCCTGGCAATGGCACCAAAAATGATGTGTGTTCTATATGCATTAAAAACAAACTAAAAACCCTCAATCAAATTGTCAACTTGGAGTAAGTAAACTTAGAGTTGTAGAAAAATATATGCCAAGGTAGAAGGGTTGGTAGTATTATAGTCTAACTAAGGAAGTGGCTATCTAATGGCTAATCTATTCAAGCAAAGCTATCTAATGATCAAACCCTACTAAGAAACTTTAAACTATGTAACCTAAGTACTTTTGGACCAAGGATCAATGGATAGTTCTAGGAAAACAAGGGAAAACTCTACTTGAATCAAACTAGTTCAATCATAACAATACGCAAAAGAAACTATTTAAGCATAACAATAAACAAATAGCAACAATAAACTACTTTAACTAGCCTACCTAAATTCAATGAACAACTACCCTATGAAAGAAAGTAAATAAACAAGCAATTATACTATCAAAGAAAGAATAGACAAGTAAGCAATCAACCTATTAAATTAGGTAAACAACTAACTAACCTAGGATAACTTCTGCAACAAGTAAACTAAGTAAGACCTAGGATAACTTCTACAACAAGTAAACTAAGTAAGACTACTTCAATAAGCAACTAACTAAGAGACAAGTGAATTATATTCTTAATACAACTATTTCTAATTCATAAAAGAAAATCTATTTAATTGAAAGAAAGAAGAATTAACAACTAACCTTTAATCTATGATAAGCAAATTGCTCTTTAATCTACCAAAGAAAAAGACTATCTATCCTACAACAACAATAAAACTATCTTTTGATCTATGAAAGCAAGAAACTATCTTTTAACCTATGAAAACTCAAATATAGTGTTGGTGGTTGTGTTAATGTCTCCGTTGTCTTATAATATCTCGATGGAACTTGACAACAAAAGATAATTCAAGCGGTATAATCTCAATACTAATTTCAATAGAAAAGTGGAAAGTGTGAATTAAACAATCTAGTGAGAATTTAGCCATCACAAAAACAACGTCAATTACTTTGCATATTCATGTGATTATTAACCATCAACAGTATAATGAGATTATAATTGTACTCTATTCTATGTAAGTAAAATTCATAACTACATTCAATCATTAACTAAGAATTGTAATTGCAATCTATTTCTAGAAATTGCATAAAGTAAAACTATGATATATCTATTTTAACAATTCAAATTGCAGAAAGGAAAATGCTTATAAACAGAAATTAAAATATGATTCTAGCATATAACAAGTAAACTAATGAGTAAATGAATTAACAACTAGTTAAGTGAAATCTAAACAACAATTAAATAGGTAGTCTACAAATAAAAACCATAACTAACCCTATCTGTACACCGAAGCCTCGTTTAAAGAAAGCATGAAATAAAAATATGTTCTACTCTATTTCAAACTCTGTTTTAAACTTGATTTCAAAAGCATAAATAAAACACAATCTAACATTTAATTGCACACGGGGTTAGTGTATGAGTTTGCAAACTCGTTCCTACTAACTACAAAATCAATGCATATTAACAAAATCCTTCATACTAACCTGCAAAAGAGAGTTAAAACAGTTAAATTATAACAACAAACTATATAACAAAGAAATAAAAGAACAGTTCATGTACCGGAAATAAAAAAAAGACATCTAAGCTATGAAATTCTCAAATAAATTCATAGAACAGTTACCAGACTACTGGTGCCCCCCAAAACAAGTTGTGGTCACTTCTAAAATGCACACCACGAGCTCAAAAAAATGATTTCACCATTAAAACTTGAAAAACGCAGTCTTATATAATTTTGGCAATTGAAAATGGAAAAAACAGAGGAAAATCGTATTTGTTTCTAATCCTCTACTTCTTCTACTGCTTGACTATTGTATGACCACCATGGTGGTATTTATAAGCTTTACAGACCAAGTGGTCGACCTTTGGAGGGTCGACCCACTTCTAAAAACAACAAATTACATTAATGGTGCCCTAACTATCGAAATGGAGCAAGCCAATAATCGCCCTTCTCAACAACCCAAACCGAGTTGTCAAGAGTTCAGTAGTTGGAGGGAGCAAGCACGAGGAAAACCCATGTTCCTGATTCACCCACCACTGGCCGTTAATACCATAACCACCAAATTGCCCATCGTTTTTGTGCAGGACGAGGTGTTGGATGGAGTGTCGGACCGGGTACCGGATTGAGTACCAGATGGAGTGTCGGACTAAGTGCTGGGAACAGAAACGTGATGCGATTTTTCCCTATAACACCAAAAAATGTGAAATATATCCTTCGAAACATAAAAACGTAAGTAATTATACTCAAGATCAATATAAAACATGAATTATACATACCTGGTGTGGATCATAACGTTTTGGCACAAAATTCTTCAAAAATCTTCTCCAAAACATGAAAAACACATATGTACATTTTGCAAAAGTATCTAATATTGTTATAAAACTGATCATATCTCAGGCCAAACACCCTAGGTGACATTAGCAGGCCGCGTCACTCCAGTGCCTCTCGACTTCAGGACTTCGGAATTTTAGATCTTCGGGAGACTTATCCACACTACACCACAAATCCCCCAAACACCAAACTATCAAACCAGTTGATTTGAAGACACATGTCCTCAAACATGAATGATATAGATTTACTCCGAGGATTTGGGACTTCATATCTTTTTTCCGCTGAACACCACCACACGCCCAGACTGTCGAATGCTGAATTTACAAACCCTTCTTAATCTTCGAACACATGTCCCCGAATGTGAAGGGTCCATATTTTCTCTGAAGTTCGTGACTTCGGAGGTTTTCTTTGTCAAGAAAAGAGAAAAATTCACCACAATCTATCGATCCCCAACCATTGGCTGTCAACGGTCAAATATTTTCCTTAGTCGATCTTCAACCCTTCACCCAATTCGACGACCCCCGACCATCGATCGTCGATGATCGGATATTTTCCTGCATGCAACATGAGGGCTCGCTTCTTCAGGAGTGTCAATCCTTCAAACTGCCATGAGATCTATGACTCACACTCCTCCCACGGCCAATGAATGCGATTAACTTTGGCTTCGGCTTCAGGGTTTCTCGCTCCAGATGACCCCCATACTCCCGAATACTTGCTAAATCTGACGATCCTAAAAACTCCTGAAATCCACCGCTCCATCTAACGGTCGACGAGACTTTGAGACTCTGGCCTTCAGCAGTTCAAGCTTTGCATGCCTACCAAGATCGTCGAAGTGAAAAAGTTACGAAGTATTACCCTTCATGCTTGGCCTCGATCGACGACTAACGATCAAAAATCTAGATCTGGCGACTGGTACTTAACCTTTCCCATCTTACGGTTTTTCCTTCATCGGAAGACTCTTACTCACCATCACTTTGATCCAATGATACAGATCTCTCTTGATCCCACAGTGGTGATTGCTCATGAATTCGAAAGGGACAGTCATGATCCTTCATTCCCTTACAAAGGATCTCCAAAGTTCTAGCTTTTGTGCGGAATTTGCAGTGCCATTCCTCTTGATATTTTCAACTTCAAGTTCATAAATTGATCGCAACCACGAGACTTTGACCAATAGATTCGATCCATACAGGCCCGATGTTTCAACCATTATCTCTGATACCAATCTGTAACATACCCAGCCACCCACATGCCAGGGTACGCCAATTAAACAAGTTGCACCACACCCAGCCACCAGCAGGCGGGGCACGCTACAGTCCCAAGACTCAGTTCTCTGAACGGATCTCGAATTCTAACAACATTTAATCCAAAAACAAGCATGAAATAACTACATGCATTAATCAAGATCCATGACACAACATAAAAGAGATAAACAATGTGCCATGCACAACAAATAGCCAGCAGACAAGCACATTGAAAATACATATATCATAGATAATTAAATACACAGTCGAAATAAACATTACACATAAAACACAGAGAGCACTTATCTTTGCAACTAAACATTCACCAATTGGATACAGACCAAGGACGTTCCTCCCAAGCATAGACATCGTTGTTCATTTACTCTCAACAACAGGTCACCCCCGAGCCAGGGCTATGAATCCACAAGGATGGGTCCTAGGCCAAGTCTAAACACATAGAAGTTGGCTAAGTAACTCTCAGCTTTCCCAAGCTCAACAAATCTTAATTTTCATCTCTCTTTCCCCCTCAGCCTATACAACCCCAAGAAATGAACACCTTTATCTATCATGCAATCCCTGAGGTTGTTCCATTTCTCTCCAGGGCTCCAGTGCTACTAGTCAGTAAATATCCCTACTGGAAACTCCACGGACTCTCAGATGTGGACAATTCCATCTGAAATACCATCAAGATCATGCACACAAGCATACATTCCGCTCCTAGAATGATCAGTAAATCATTATAGCCATTTAACGATGGGTCTCCTCTTCTTTAAATTTGTTTATGTGCTTAACCCAAGAGCACACGAACTAGCAGTAGTGAGTGAAGAGGAAGAAGAACAAGGGAGAAGAAGCACATCGGGGAACAAGAAGAAGCGAACCCAAGCAACCCCCAAGGAATGTTTATATAATCACAAGAACCAAGAACCACATGGCCTCCCCCAATAATCTTATGTAACCACTTTTCTCCATAAAATAAATTATGAGTAAATAAATAATAATAAAAAGACTTAGCCGCTCAAGCCCCCTCTCTCATGGAATCATATCCCCCTATCTCTTTTGTCCTTGTTCGTCTTGTATCCAATGGTGTATTTTTATTAATATGTATGAAGTATTACATTTCCTAGGCACTCTGGCCCCTTTTCAACTTTACCGGCTCACCAGCCTAAGTCATATTTACATAATACATTATAGTTCATAAGGGTTAGAACTAGGATGTTACATAACCATGGTGATGTGTCTTATTCAATTCAAATCATGACATGTATTAAACTTGTAAAGATAAAGGAAATGATGAAAAAGAAATAGGAAGATGAAAACAAATCAAAATGACTCAACACACCATTTAAAAGAAACTAAGCAAGAATTAGGTTGACATATGGATGGGATGATGAGGAAAATAAGGATTTTAGATTGGATCAAACTAGGGATAACACTTCCTTGTGAGG
>JASDQU010291835.1:0-12551 GCA_032191745.1 Picea mariana
ATGTTTATTTATACCATTTATGTCACTTCCTTTTAACATTAGGGCTGACCTGACACTTTCTTATTTTGTAATTCGTTTCTTTAATTATCTTCAGGGCCTACATGTACAATTCACTTTGTCATCTTCAAAAATTCATTTCTCCTCAACCATGAGGATCCACGTGACGTGCCACATACCACCAGAAAGAGAATGATGTATACTATCCATCCATGGGTTTTGTATCTTCATTTTCATTTTCCTTCATGTACAAATAACTTCATCAATCTTCTGGTCCAAAACCCATGACTAGGGTTGACATCAATGACAACAACCAATCTTCCAACAAATGGTGCCCATATTATGCTGAGGTGCTAAAGATTCCCTTTACAGGGTCTCTATGCATGGTCCACGAGCTTTAAAACTATCTTTTAGGCCATGAGATTGTAGTTTTCATCCTTGGACCATGGTGAGGACCCTAATACCAATCCTCTTATTGGCCTCCATATCACATTTGTGGGCTAAAGATTCCCTTTACATGCTTTGGGTGGTCATTTTAGATCCCTTGCATGGTCCATGAACCATGAACGTACATTTTATTCACCAAGACATTAAAATTTATCCTTGGACCATGGGAAGTATATCAAGAACCATATACAATATGGAAAACCTCATATGGCTCATATGACCATAGTCAAGGCCCTAAGACCAACCCTTGGTGCAAAAAATCTTCTAATGGTGCCCATATCCCATTTGGAGGCTAAAAGAGCCACTCTAAATGGTGAGTGTACTAGTTTGCACCTCATTTTGTCCCATGACCCTTGTAAGCTTCAATTAGGTCCTAAGGACATTCTTTCCTTCCTTGAGCATGCTAAAGACCACAAGATCCATCCTTAGTCTGCAAAACCTTCTATTGGCACCCATATCCTGCTCGAAGGTCAAATATTCATTTCAGAGGGCCCTAGTGGCCCTTTAAGCCCATGTTCATGGAGGGATCCAAACATGCCTTATTTATGAGTTGAGGCCCTTTATGTTATTCCTTTATTGTGGTTAAGACCCCTAGACCCATCCTTGGTGTAAAAAGTCTCCTAATGGAACGTATATAGCAATTGGAAGCAAAAGATCCCCTCTAGAGGTCTTATGTGGTTATTCAAGGACTCATTCATGGCTTGTGAACCCTAAAAGATTCATTTATATTTTGACACCCTTTATTTTCTCCCATGACCATGATCAAGGCCTAAAGACTATCCCTCATGACCAAAACCTTCTAATGGTGCCCATGTTTCATTTAGAGGCTAAAGATTCCATCTTGAGGGCCTATGTGGTGGTTCAAGGAATCAATAATGTATTATGAGCCTAAGAATATTAATTTAATGCCCGTGAAACTTGTTTTCCTTCATCAACTATGGTCAAGGAATTAACACCCATCATTTTCATGCAAAATATCTCAACGATTCCCTTATTCCATCAAGGGGCCAAAGATCTCTTTAAAAGGGTCTATATGGTGATTTGAGGCCTATTTAGAGACTAAATCCCTGACAAATTCATTTTTTTCAAAAGTCCCTCAATTTCCTCACTTGACCATCATTAAGGCATGGAACCCATCTCTTATGTGAAAAACCTTTTAATAGTACCAATAAACCACTCAAGATCAAATGCCCCTTCTATAGGGCCTGTGTCATGGTTTGAGGCATTGTTTATGTCCCATAAGAACTATAACATGCATTTAAGTATAAAGGAACTTGTTTTCCTCCCCCAGACATGTTTCCCCTATCGCACTCATATGTAGAATATCCTCGTTAGAGAGCTCATGTTGTGGTTCGATTCCTTGAGCATATCCCATTAGCTCAATAATATTTTTTTAGCGCCTAATTACCTAGATTTCTCTCCCAACCATTGTCAAGGCCTTGATACCTATTCTTGGTGCACAAAACCTCCTAATTTTCTTATATCTTATTAAGAGGATAATGAGCCTTATAGAGGGAATATTTTATGTTTTTTGGGATTTCTCATGGTCCTTCATCACCTCTAGAAGGCTTGTATTCTAGTTTGAAGTCATGTTGATGGACCATGAGTGTCGAAGATCCACTTATGGCCTAAGAACCTTATTTTCCTCCCTCAATCATGGTCACAACAACAATACCAATCCTTGTAGTGTAAAATATCCTAATGGTGCCCATATCCCATTTTGATGTAGACAATAAGGGGGCAAGATGAAAGTGAAATCAACAAGGTAATCAATTCAAAGAGCGTAACTTTCACAAAAAAATAGTCTTAGAAAAAGGTACTCATCAATTCTTAACATAATTCAAATACACAAAAATAAACAATGATTATAGACACATTAAAGGGACATCATCTGTAAATAGTCATGGTTATTCCACTAGAACGTTTCATTAGAACAAATGTTACAATATTTTGAAATAATTTATCGTGCATTTTACTACCTTAGATCTCAAATTTAGCATTACTAGCCTAGCACTCAAAATTATGGAAATAACCAAAATCGAAATAAAAGAAAAAACAAAAGAACACACCATCGACCCAAATGAACACAAGATGTGACTTGGGAAACCCAATATAGAAAAAAACCTAACTAGAAGGCGAGGCCTATGCTTTTCTTTTTTTTTCTCAGTTATGAAATGCAATTACAAATAAAAGGGCTCTCTCTATGGATTTTTCTTGGACATGATGTCGTGATCCGAATTATTTTCAGCATGAAATGCGAGTAAAGATATAATAAAGAAACACACAAAGATATCACAGATATTCAATAAGATAACATAAATGTATCAGAGATGCAACCATAAACACAGATATACAGTAATACACGATTTCTATTAATGAAAGAAATGTACAGAGACTGTAAAAATACAGAGTGAAAGACTCTTTAGAATGGTGGCAGCTTATCTCTGAGAAGAGATGTGACGGCTATTCGCATCCGCAAGAAGATAGTTACAATGAGGCTCTGAACGCATTTTTACAATAAAGAGGAATGCCAAAAACCCTAGACATCCAAAAACCTAACCCTAGAAGATGAAGCACCAAAAGTCATGTGGGCCCCATTTGGGTAAGTGAGTACATCAACTTCCCGGGGTCATAACTTTTGCATATGATCTTCGTTTTAGGCATGTGATAGCTTGTTGGAAAGGTATTGTCAAGGAGATTAATTTTGGGAGCTCAATCATGCCTTTGGATATCATTGAGAACCTCAATATCGAAAAACATTCATTTGGGCCCTCAAAATGGCCCCGGAAGTTAAAAACTGCTAAAAATAGTAAATTGCCAAAATTGTCAGAAAATTGTTTTGATCCAGTCAGAAAGGTGGGTGGATAGCGATATCCACTTAGATCAATACTCCCTCCTTGGGAAGCAATGGTCTCCATTGTGTTGAGTTCCCGGGGGAGAGGGAAAAGCGTTTGCTGAATCTGCATCTTGGTGAGCTGCTTGCCTTGCTGGAGACGTCGCGCTGCTCAGTTTGTGGAAGTTTGTCATGAACCTGTTGAGGCTGAGGCCATTCAACAAGTCGGAATACATGAGAGGACGATGTGCAGAAGGAATCTTTGTGCTTTGCTGCAACCTTGTCGACTTTCTTCTGTTTGATGGAAGGTGCTTGGGGCGAGGCTGTAGTGGTTGCAGTGTACTTATGTTCTCCTTTTGAACAAATTGTGAAGAAGCTAAATTTTGCAGTATGAAATACTACCTTGCAACACTTTTTAGGTGGAATAGTAGTTGTAACTACCTCTGGTATTCTGTAGATATGAACCCCCAGAGAAATAATGACACTGTGGGGTCAAGACTCATAAACAACATGGCACTTCCACATATATGGTTGGCCCAAGAGAACATCACAGACATCCAGTGGGGCAACATCACATAATACCTCATCCTTGAAGGGTTGGATGCTGTATGGCAATCGACATTGTTGGCTGACACGAAGATCTCGTCCTTGGTGAAGCCACCCGATGTTGTATGGCTGCAGGTGTGGTGTTGTCGACAATCCCAATTTGTTGATGACCTCTGTTGAGATGAGGTTCTTCTGTCTTCCACTATAAACAATAAAATGTAGTGGGGTCTCCTTCACCCACATCTATGAATGGAAAAGGTGCTCCCCCTCTTTAGGATCCGTTGGTTCTTCTAGTTGAATTGTTGCAGTCGCGAAAATAACAGTGGGGTCCGCGTCAATGATCTGTCCTTTACCATTGTTTTCAAAATTAGATTCTGAATTAGGGTTCGTCTCTTTGTCTTTGATCTCAACCACCAATGACTGTTTTGAGCAAAATTCATCGGTGTTGTGCCAGGGGATTTTGTAGAACTCACACCATTTTTCGGTGTCCTTATTTGTCTTCCTGTGACCCTTCTTTTCATATGTCTTGGAGTGATTTTCAGGAGACTATTTGTTAGGGCCGTCTTTGTCATACTTTGGTTGTTGCGGATTTTCATACCCGAACTCTCGTTTGTTCTGGTTCTTAAATTTCTTCTCGATTTTAATATCACATCATAATCAGCACCAAGTGATGAGATGTCCAGAAAATCCATTTCAGTTTGGATGTATCTGTGTAGAGCCCCAGGGTATTTTAGAACCAAATGTCGCTTGGAGTCTTTGATACCCAGCTTGGTGCGCAAGGTATGAAAGGTATTGGTGAACTCTAGAACTGCTTGGCCCCTCTCTTACCGCAGTGTGGTCCATCTCATGTATTGGTCCTCATAGTTGCCAACAGGGTAATACTGTTCCTTTACCACATCCACAAAAAAATCCCAAGTGGGATTGGCCCCGTATATTCTAGAATCCTCTGTGGAACTTTGATCCCAACAATTATCCCACCAATGTTTGACATGAGAGCTTTAATGAGTGCAAAGGTGATATTTTCCTTGTCGAAAAAATTGTGAACAGAGAAATAACCTTCTAGCAGAGTTAACCATTTTTCTAGCGCTTCTGCATATATCTGTCCTTCAAATACAGGAATATCAAAATTAACTTGTACCTTGAAAGGTGAGGTGCCTCCAAAGTGGTCACTTGATGAAGATGCACCTGCTGTTATCGACAGGCGTTGAAGGATGTGGGAAAAATTCTCCATCATTTCGTCCCTTTGTCACATGAGAGCTTGCTCAAGCAACAGATTGATAGGATCGTCTGCTCCGTCATTTTTCTTTTCTTCCGCCATTGAGGGTTTTTTGGGTGTGTGAGAGTGATTGTCTTCAAGAGAGACAAGCTCGATACCCAACTTGCTATACTCAGACCTTGTCGGGGACATGCACTGAAAGAATGATCAAGAGCAGCCTGCTATGATACCACTGATCTGGATTTTTTTCGACATGAAATGTGAGCAGTGATATAATAAAGAAACGCACAAAGATATTGCAGATATTCAATAAGATAACATAAATGTATCAAAGATGCAACCATAAACACATATATACAGTAATACATGTTTTCTATTAATGAAATAAATGTACAGAGACTGAAAAAATACAGAGTGAAAGACTTGCTAGAATGGTGGCAGCTTATCTCTGAGAAGAGATGTGACGGCTACTCGCATCCACAAGAAGATGGTTACAATGAGGCTCTGAAGGCCTTTTTACAATAAACAGTAATTCCAAAAACCCTATACATCCAAAAAACTAACCCTAGGAGATGAAGTGCCAAAAGTCATGTGGGCCCCGTTTGGGTAAGTGAGTACATCAATTTCCCGGGGTCGTAACTTTTGCATACGATCTCCGTTTTAGGCGCGTGATAGCTTGTTGGAAAGGTATTTTCGAGGAGATTCATTTTGGGGGCTCAATCATGCCTTTAGATATGTTTGAGAACCTATATCTAGAAAAACCTTCATTTGGGCCCTCAAAATGGCCCCAGAAGTTAAAAACTGCTAAAAATAGTAAATTGCCAAAATTGCCAGAAAACTATTTTGAGCCAGTAAGAAAAGGTGGGTGGCCACCAATATCCACCTGGATCATGTCCTCAACGGTTTTTACATAGTATTATTCCTCCTCTATTATGCTTCAATATCTCAATTATAAATCTCTACTAAACTATGGAACAATAACAATATCAAAATAATGGAACCCCTTCCTTTGTTGGTGGCCTAACATTTAACATAGAATGATATCCATATAGGGTTAGGTTTATGGATTTATCATGCCTCAACCCTCAATTAGTGTTAGGGTTTTTGACCCTCTAGGATTTTCTTGAAACTCCAAACTCCACACATGACTAGCCCCACATATGTGAGTAATCAGGGATTAGATGGCATTTAGTTGGTACCATGGTTGACAACATGGTAAGGTCAACTTGTGGGGGACATAATTTATACATACAAACTTTGATTTAGGTGATTTTCACACTTTTGGAGAGCTTTCATTTTGTAGAATAACATAAAGGGGATTCAATCTATAATTGCAAAGTTTTAACCCCCAAAACGTGTTGGTTTATCCTTCAAACAAGCTCTCGAATTTTTTGGACCCCAACTCAGCAAATTTTGACCTACCCCTAAAATGGTCCCTCTAAGCCAATTCCTCCTTTTTTCTACCCAAAAAGTATCAAGATAGATGACAAATTAGATAATAATCCTTCATGGATCAGGGATAAAGAATTTTCTCATGTTTTCCCCATTTAACACACATAGGTGTTTCTAAAAGAACATATAAATTACTTCCATAGTGCTACATGACCCATGGTTTGACAATTGAAAAATATTCAATTCCCTTTATCATCCCAATCTCCTCTAATCCTGATATGTCCTAAGATCATGTGGCTAAGTCAATTTCACTTATTATTGTAACCACTTTTATTATTAGCTCTATTTATTACGTAGGTTTGGAAAGTGGATTTATGACCAACACTAAACAACTTCCATTATGTACTTTGATTTAGTCAAATTCGATAGGTGGCTAGATGGCTAAGTATTTCCTATATAAATAAAATTCCGAATGAATAACCTATTGGTTTATTTTTACCCAATATTATTGTGTCTATTCCTTTATGGATGATTTGATATAGTATTGTTTTCTTCATTCCCATGGATGAAATGC
This sequence comes from Picea mariana, assembly GCA_032191745.1. Lineage (NCBI taxonomy): Eukaryota > Viridiplantae > Streptophyta > Pinopsida > Pinales > Pinaceae > Picea > Picea mariana. The sequence continues at coordinate 7,006 of JASDQU010291835.1, forward strand.
ATTCTTTGGTATGTGAGAATTAAGATCATGACGACCCATTTTTATTTTCTTTCTTCGTCTTTCTTCCTTCTTCTGTAATTTAAATCACCACAATTTCTCTCTTCATATCTAATCCCTCTTTCAAGGCCTACTCCTCAATAGACTAGATATTTTCAAGCAAATTTTCAACAAAGACCCTCCACATCAGATCTACACTCCTTTGAGGCAAGCTCCATAATGGATCAGGACTCCCTCTAGTAACAAATCATAATTCTTAGGCATACATATCCTTTCAAGGAATTATATTTGGTATATTAGAGGGGAATCATATATATAACCGTATCCATAACAAACTTATTTTCATAGTCTCAATTACTCACTCAGTATGTGGATCCATAATTTTCCTATGAATGCTTTTGGTGGAATTTGATCTTTCAGTGTAGTTGGCCTACCACATATATATCTTCAGTGTATATCTTATGTTCATAGTATGAAAGTGTTCAACACCTCTCTCTCTCTCTCTCTCTCTCTCACACACACACACACACACACACACACACACACACACACACACACACACATATTGGGGGGGCGGGGAGGGGGGGGAGGTAAATCTAGCACACAATTTATCCATGCATTGATATCTCTAGCTAATATTTTCCTATCATTGAACAAATTTTCTCTCCCACTAGATTACCTCTATCCAAACAACCCTAAATTTTACAATGCTTTCTTTGAAAGATTTTTCTTAGAAAAGGGAAAATTAGCAAGATTGTATCAATTTTGTTGGAGTTTGGTTGAGAAGATCAATGAATTATTTGTACATGTAGCCATGATTTAACATAACAAAAAGAATACATAGGAATTTGGTATCTCAAAATCCTCATAATTTGGGTTATACATCCATGAGCACACTCCTTCTTGGTAGTTTGGATCAACAAAATACAACAAACAAATCAGGTTCTTCTCTATCTAAATGCAACAATTACATCTCCTCCCTTCCATATCAACCTCTACAACTCACTCATCAGTAAAAAATGTTGTATGCCCCATGATCATATTTCTACCCCATGTCTCTCTACCAAAAATATTCTTCTTTGGATCTCAATGGATCTCAGTGCTTTCTATCTTATCTTATACATCTCTCTCATCTACAACTACTATTCATTATATTCTATAGCTATAGAATCTTTCAAAAATACATGTAGATACATTATTTCATGAATATTTTGTTGATGCTAGGGGTAGCATTGGACATGTACTTCTGTATTGGCATGTGTCTAACATGTGGAAGTCGTCAAGAATCTTTTAGTCTTGAGTTTATGAAGTAGCCAAAGCCTAAGATTCATTCACAAGATCAAATAAACCATGAAATCATAGGAGAATGGAAAAATAAGTCTCTTTTATTCCTTCTCCATCCTAACTCTTACAATCGAAGTTCAACCCCTTATAACTACTATCTAGGATTTTCGAAAACAACTATTTTTTAGAAAGACAACTAAATTTAGAAAATTCTCGCATGACTCTAAAACTGAACACTAACTAAAATATAACTAGCGCGACAAGTGATTTGTAAACTCACTTTTCTGATTAAGCTTATAAACTAAGAGATAACTGATATTTGAAAAATTAAAAATTCATGTAAAAACACTAAAACCCCAATTTCAGGCCTTATAAAAAGGAATTTGACCCTGAAAAAGTGTTAAAACGATGTCCAATCCATTAGATCCAATTGGCATGGAAGTGAAATATTTGATATACAACTCCTCGTAAAATTTCAACCCAAATAGATAATTGAGTCAAAAGTTATGACCCTCGAAAAATCCTCGAAAAATCCCTACATCATTCTCCTCTCATGAAAAGAACACAGCTCCTACAAATTATTGTCTTCAAACTGTTTCCATTTAATTGGATCTAGGTTTAGTAAGTCACCCTATGTAATCCACGTACTCTATGTCGGTGCTACACCTTCCCATTGGACCATATATCAGTTGTATTAGCCTTGCCGAGTATGAAGGATCTTCTTATCTAAAATATGTGCAATCTTTTCCTTTTTCTTTCTTGGAATGGCTTGTTGCCAATCCACCTTTGCCTCACTTTCATCACATAGATTATCCCCATGGAAGATATACAAATCAAAAATGTTAAACACAGGGGAGATATTGAGGTCAACTGGTAAATATCCCTTGTAAGCATTGGCATTGATTTTCTTGAGAATCTTTCATGAACCAATTCTCTTATACTTCAATTTGTGGTAGGTTCCTCGAGGAAACCACTCCTTCCTTAAATAAACCATCACCATATCACCTACATTGAATACCTAGGATCATCGGTGAGAATCTTTGATAATTTTGTTCTTTTCATTACCAGCGTGTAATTTTTGTCTCGCTTGTTACTACAACTGTTGAATGTATTATGCAAATACTTCCCCATCATAATTGATCATATCCCCAAGTGGTAGTTGCACCAAATCTAGGACACCCATAGGGTTTCTACCGTAAACAACCTAAAATGGATATTTACCTGTAGATCTGTTCACTGAACTATTGTAGGAAAACATTTCTTGAGGTAAATACAAATCCCACTACTTGGGATTCTCTCCAACAATTATCTGTAACAGGTTTCCCAAACTCTGATTTACCACCTCAATTTGCCCATATGTTTAGGGGTGAAAGGTACTATTGAAATGTAATTTAGTCCTAATTTTATTTCATAAATTCCTCCAAAAATGACTGAAGAACTGAGTATCTCTATCAGAGGTAACAGTTTTTGGAACCCCATGCAATCTAACAACTTCTGAAAAAAAAAAACAAATTTTCCACCCTCTAGCATCACTAGTTTTCTTGCAAGCAATGAAATGAGCCATTTTAGAGAACCTATCAACAACCAAAAAAATAGAATCATTACCTCATTGTGTGTTTGGGAGCCCCAACACAAAATCCATTCTCAAATCTATCCATGGACCCGTGGGAGCTGGTAGTGGCATATACAACCCTGTGTTCCATGAGTGTCCTTTAGACATTTTACAAATCCGACATCGTTCCACATACCTGGTTGTATATTTTTTCATCTTCTACAAATAATACTTATCTTTTATTAAGGATAGTGTCTTATCTTGTCCAAAATGTCCTACCAAACCACTACTGTGAAGGTCTCTGATAATATTTTCCCTCATTGAACCAATTTGGATGCATAGTTTTTTTCCTTTGAAGAGGTAGCCATCTTGCATAAAATATTAACCTTGATTAACATCTATGTTCCCAACGACTAGATTCTTCAACTGTTCCATAATCTCCCGAAAATCATTATCAGATGCATAGAGATCCTTTAATGCAGCAAACCCAATTACTTGATTTTCCATGGTTGTCAAAAGAACAGTGCACCAACTCAAAGCATCTGCAACTTGATTCTAGCATCCTGATTTGTGCTTCAAAACAAATTTGTATCATTGTAAGAAATAGACCCATTTTGCATGTCTTCATGTTAATTTATTTTGGGTGTTTGCATATTTTAATGCAATATGATCGGTAAATAATACAAACTCCTTCAACACTAGATAATGCCTCCAATGTCACAATGCTTGCACAATTGCATAATATTCTACATCATATATGGAGTAGTTATTTCTTACCTCATTCAATGATCAGGGGATCAAATTTTGCTCAAAAATTCAAAGTGCTCGGAATCGCTTCAAACGAGACGAGAGCGTAGGCCTCATCGTTGCGAACCCAACACAACTCGTTTGGGTTCAAATGAACGTCGGGAGTGAGATATATCGTGTTCTGTTCAAAATGGCAAACAGGCAAAAAAGGGATGTTGACTGTACAGTCCGTATAGTCTGTATGGACGATGACATGGCAGACCATACAGATGACATGGAAGACCGTACGTTGACGTGGCAGACAGTTATTGGGTAATTGGCATATGATGTGTTTTATTGGCAGCGAATGGGAATGTGACACGTGGCCCAATCGAAGGCCGCCACGTGTCACTTGCTTGTTGGTTAAAACTTTTGCACTCAGCAGGAGTCGAGCCCATGACCTCCGGGGCAAGGTAAATCTTTGGGAAAGGCCGCCCAACCGGCACACCCATGCATGTTCCTTGTTATATATATGCAAAACAATATATTTAACATTGTTGTAATGTATGTTTGGGTGTGGATCGGGCCGAGGCTAAGCCCCGACCCATGTTCATGTGTTATATTGTATGCGACCAATGCTACGGTGGTTCCACTGTAACCATATATTATAACCGTTTGTTATATGTGTGCAGTTTGGCATACCATGTGACCACTATACATGCGCGCGGGTTTGACATACGGTTCCAACGGTTGTTTAAACATTGAGCCCTGTTGTGTTGGTGCGCGGTCATATGACTGCCATGTGCCCACGAGCCTTGGTAGTTAGGGCCAACACCTAACGGTTTGACAGTTTGGACCGGTTGTGCGGTTGCACCCGGTTCCAAGTTTTTACGCTTTAAATTGCGTGTAGGCTAGGTTGAGCTAGAGGAGGTGCATTTTGTAGATGCAGAGACAACAAGCTTGAAGGAAGAGAATGGCAGGAGGCCTATCTTCTTCATTTTTTGGCCAAACGAGGTGCAGAAACAGCCCAGCTAGGGGTCTTTGGACATTTTGAAGCCATTGGAGTAGTCTATTGGTCATTTTGAGCATTGAAAAGCCCATTTCAAAGCACTTTGAGAAAATAATACAAATGATCCATTGGAAGCTGGACCAGGAGATGTAGCCCAAGAGAGGGGTGAACTCCTTTATCATTTGTTGTGTTATGTGTTTTTTGTTCATTGATTATGATGTTGTTTATATGCATATTGAATGAGTAAATCCTATTAAAGATGTGTTTGCAAAGTTGATCCATTTTCTTTTAACACATAAAATTTAACTTGCAAATATTTTCAAGAATACAAGTCTTCTTCATTTTTAGATCCAGTTGGTATCAGAGCATAGGTTTCTGAAGACTTGATTGCAAGTGTTTTTTTTTCTGATGCTCACAAGGTTGAAACTCACAAGAGGAGAAGGTCAACTTGTAGAGCCAAGTTCTCATCCTTCAAGGAGGAAGCATATACCATCACCGCAAGTTTCAAGGAGGCATTCACCAAGTATAGCTCATGAAGAGAGTCATGAACAGGTTCCTGCAGAAGATGAAGATCTCAGAAAAGTTGTCATGGAAATGAGAGAGATGATGAAGATCTTGATAGAAAGGAATACAAGGTTGCAAGGTGAAGGCTCCAACCCTTCAAAGCATAAGGGAGACAGTGGTGATAAAACTCCAAACGGAAATGGAGGGAATGGTGCTTCTCCACCACCCTCTCCTCCATCTTCTTCTTCTTCTTCTTCTTCTTCTACCAATTCAATACCTCTTCCGAATTCTCCAAAGGGACATGGTAAAACTCCTTCGCAAATTCCTTCATTAAAGCTTGATATTAAATTCGAATTGCCAATATACAATGGAGAAGTTAATGCTGAGAAATTAGATAATTGGATACGTCAGATTGAGGTATATTGTAGGATACAAAAAATTCAAGATGATGAAACCAAAATTCAGCTTGCTTCT
>JASDQU010291838.1:0-13924 GCA_032191745.1 Picea mariana
TATACTTGTCGAGTCTATAATACCAAGCTCTTGGAGCTTGTTTTAGCCCATACAGAACTTTATTTAAGTGACAAACATAATCATTTTTGTCAGTTAGCAAAAACCTTCTGGTTGATCCACATAAACTTCTTCCTCAAGATCACCATTCAAAAATTATGATTTGACATCCATATGGCATACTTTGAATTTTCTATAGCATGCAAAATCCAAAAACATCCTGTTATCTTTGATTCTTGCAACAGGAGAAACAATTTCTTCAAATTACATTCCTTCGACTTGAGCATACTGTTGAGTTGAGAAAAAGGTACAAATATCCTCCTTATTACCATGGTTTATGATATATTCTTGATTGACTTTTCTATTGATTAGAATTAATTAGGAAATAAAATAATTAAAAAGTATTCTAGAAATGTTATTGAATGATATTAGATCATTTCTTAATTTCGGTTTGAATTGTTTGATTTTATTGAAGAAATGGACAATTGTTGTTACCTCAAGATAATTAAAGAGATCCTAAAGATACATAAGCCATTAAAGATCGAAGGAATCAAGTGCAAAGCAGTTTTAAGGAAGATTGACTCTCTATTTTGTAATCTTCATAAATAGTAAAAGAAATCCTGAGGATCTCTCGATTCTCAGGATAACTTAATTTACTCATATCATTGTAATATATAGAGGATGATGAACAATAGAGAGATATCCAAGAAATTCAATCAAACATTCAGATCTCTGAATTTCTCTGTACAAGCAGTCCATTGTAAATGATTTACCAGTTATGGAATTAATGTAAGCCTTGAGCGTTTTGATCACCTTTGCGTAATGAGTTTTTAGGAGCAGTACCTTATGAAGACCATGGGCCCAGTCAGAAGGAGTTATTGTCTCATCTGTAATCGTATCAATTCTATTTCATTTCTGTGATTTGAATTTCCTTGCAACGATTAAGATAAATTCATGAGTGTGTTTATTCTTTTGTGAATTAGTTATGATGTTCATTTGTAGAGGATAGATGTTTCATTTAAAGATTATCGATTGGTGTTCCATTTCCAATTACTGCTAGTTTATTTCTTGTGGATTCCTTTCATTTTCGCATACAATGTTCCTTTTATCAAATTCACATTTGTTGTTCCTTTCACTTAAATTCACATTTGTTGTTCCTTCTTAATTTTACGATAATTTGTTGTTCTTTTCCAGCAGGTTAAATATTCATTGATAGATTGATTCATTAAGTGTTTTCGCAGATTAAATTGTTTCTTAGTTATATGAATTCAACAAATTGATTGATGTTTTGATTTGTGGTGTGTTATCAATCAGATTACAATTCTGTTAAGTGAGTTATTTGTTTAAGATTTTTTAATGAATGTTTGAAGACTAGATTATTGTAGTAAACTAGATAGACTCAAATTTTCTTTAACTGAATTATCTACATGATTTAAACCTCTACAATTATCTGCATAGACTTTGTTGATATTCTTGAAAGAAAAGACGAATCCTCAGTTGATAAATTAATGTCAAACTAAGGTTGTCTTTAGGAAATCTTTAGAGCCCAACATTTTGTTGTCATTGCCAGGGAGAATCTCAAAGATAGCATAGGTTGCATCTCTGAAGGATGAGGTATTGAAAACGGAAGGTAAGAACCTATGTAGGTAACAAGTAAAATGATTTTTCCAACACCTACCTTCAGCTGATGCATAGAGGTTATATAGGTGCATAGAATTTGTGTTTGTGTGTATGACTAAGAAGAAAGAACCTGAAAAATTAAAACCCCCACCAAAAACTACAAAATCCCAGGGCCCAGTGCCCCCTCAAAGGAGCACTTTCATAGACGTAATCATCCGAAAAGTTGAATCTCAAGCCTCGGTTGGACCTCAAAAAGGTTATACCTGAATCCCTCAAGCAGCAAATTCACCAACTGCAACTCATGTTGAGGTTCATAGTGGAACTAAAGGGACTAAACAAAGTTTCCAAAATACACATACTCCACTTTACAGTCCTTTAGATGGGGGAAATTCTTGTAATTTAAAATAAGGAGAAGGGGAGACCAGTGGAATTGTTGAGGCAAACCCACCATCTGAACCTGGATCTCCTGTGATTCTGATAGGAGAAGGAACACCTAAAATCCTAGATATAGGTAGCGCAATTAAATCTCCTAAGGGACCAAATAATCAACCACCCCGAATAGAACACCTGGACCAAGAAATCCATGAAGGCTATTGGCATATTTTTTACCAAATGGCGCAGCCAAATCAACCATGAACCCAGACTTCCACTTTGGAATATCCTATAGTTGATCTAGTTGCTAATGCCCCAATGAAAGCCATTCCACTACAAAATCTTCCAACCTTTCATGGATTGATGTCAGAGCACTCTGACGCGTTCTTATTCGAGTTTGATGTCCTGTGTAGAGGCTATGACTACACCTTTGAACCCCAGAAACTGAAACTATTTCCTTCCACCTTGAAAGGAGCAGCTTTACAATGGTTTATGGGACTAGGAGGAGGAGCTATAAATTCATGGGACGAAATGGAACAAGCCTTCCTTACGAAATAACAAGATTATTGTAGAACCAGGGATATAAAGATCAAATATTTAAAATGACTGCAAAAGAAAATGAAACATTAGATGAATGTATTGAAAAGTTTCAATATAACTTGCAGAGATCACCTTACGGTACACTACCAGGTGAGGTACTTAAAGCCACTCTAATAAAAGGTATGAAGGATGAATGGGTAGAAACATTGAATTTAATGGGAAAAGGTGACATTTACCAAGAAATGTATGATGATATTGTCCAATTGTGCATCAGGTGTTCACGCGGGAGTACACGAACTAGATCAAGAATACAGGCTCCCATAGCCAGAAGTAGCAACATTACTAGCAGGAGTGTCACCCGAGAAGAAGTTGGTAATCTTTTAGAAAATTTTAAAACAAACATTTTGAGCACTCTAACTACACAATTATATGCTCTGCAGGTTAAACAAAAACAAGCAGAAGCAGAACAATCATTGGCCATATTTTTTCCACAACGCAGAAGGAAACATGGTTCGAGGGAATGTCCCTTGGATGTGGTTCAGATTTGCACCATCTGTTCCAAAGACCATGCAACAGAACAATGCCCATCACTCCCAAGACTATAATATGTATTTAAAGAAGAAGAAAAGGAAACATAACCGATATATCTGATGGCTCAGCATCGCCAATGGAAGGCTCATCCCCCAGGTAGGCTACAAGATCCATCTTCTTTCTTTTCTAGGTAGTATAAGCAACAGTATCATTCTGGAAATGCATGGCAGGGCCAACCATTTGCTAACCCCACCTAGCAGTCCCAATAATATCCTACTGCACCTTGGCCAAATCAACCAGTTTCTAATACCTCTTGGTCTAACCTACAATACCCTACCCCATTTTGGCAGAATTCAAATAACAACCCCTATCCTTCACAGTGGACCAGCACAACTACCCAAGCCCCCAATTAGAATCAAAACTGGCAGTGTCCCATGGGGTTGAACAATCAACCCATGGGAATGGCTCCCCAAGATCAGCCCACTTTACAATATCCACTTCAATTACCCTAGAATCCTCAACCGCAAACCCTCAATTACCATCTCAACCTGACCCGAATCCTAATAATAGACCAACCCAGATTGTGCAAATTGCCAAGAATTTAGAGGGTGAAACAAATTTTGTAGGGTGCAACGAACTCTGATTGAGATCAGGGCGTGTAATTTCTCCTGAGGAAAGAAAATTTCATCAAGAACAGGAGAATAATAATGATATACAACCAGCAATAAAACCATCGACCGTGGTCATAACAGAAGAAGCAAAATATGGGGAAAACACAGTTGAACAAAAAAATCCTGATAAAGATGTAATTTATTCTCCCCCATTTCCCGAGAGGCTAATGATAGAAAAACCAACCGTATATCCTAACTTTGATATTGTCGGGGAACTAAAGAATCTATGTGTTAAAATTCCACTCCTCCAGGATTTACAGGACATCCTAATTTATGAAAAAGCAGTTAAAGAATTATGTGGGAAGAATCCCGAAAGGAAAACTAAGAATCCATCAATTGTTCACGTGATAGGAACTTTGTCCTATCTTATTCTAGGGAAGCAGGAGCCAGTCAAGTACACAGACCCAAGGAATCTCATGGTAAGAGTTCTGATACAGGGTTGTTTTCTTCCAAATACACTGGTGGATTTGGGGGCAACCATTAATATTCTGACCATCGAGACTTTTAATGTCCTGGGTATCACCTCCTTCGAACCTACTTCAATTATGTTAGAACTAGCTGATAAATCGATGGTTAAACCAGTTGAAACATTACAAGACATAGAAATCTCAGTCGACTCTTGGGAATACCCAGTTGATTTCCTAGTTATCAACCCAAGAAGTAGACTCGATGGACACCCACTGATATTGGGATGACCATGGCTAGCAATAGCAGATGCATACATAGGATGTGTCACATGCAACATGAAAATTGCTAAAGGAAATGATACAAAGAACCTTATCATGTACCCTCCAGCTAAACCAAGCCTTCCTATCATACACCAGTAGTTGCAACCACCTAGATATACAGAAGAAAACCTACGATCTCCTCTCACACTGGAAGAGGCTCTTGGGATTAAAAACCAACTGGAAGATGATGTGATCAATAGCTTCATTAACATCCCAGCCATTATAGGAAACCCAACTTTTCAGATGATAAAAGTTGTTTTAGATAATGAAGCACAAGGAGATCCTTTGGAAGAATTAATGGACCAACAGATTCCCACTACTGTTTTCCATAACAACATTTTAGTTGAAATCGCACCAGGGAGATTTCTGAATACTAATGCTAATTTGAATGAGCAACAACATCAAAACTTGATTCAGATCCTTTCTAAATATCAACAGGATTTTGCTTGGGAGTATTCTGACATGAAGGGAATTGATCCCCAACTCTGTACACATCATATCTATATTGAAAAAGATGCCCGACCCATCTGACAACCCCAACTAATATTGAATCCTCATCTCAAGGACGTTGTTAAAGAAGAATTATAGAAACGGTTGGATGCATATTTCATCTATCCTATTTCAAACAGTTGGTGGGTATCTCCACTAGTAATCATCCCTAAGAAGAATGGGAAGTGGTGAATCTGTGTAGACTACATAGAACTCAATAAATCTACCAAGAAGGACCACTTTCCCTTACCTTTTATTGATCAGGTCCTTGATACTTTAGTAGGGAAGCAATTTTTTCCTTCCTAGATGGCTTTAGCAGTTATAATCAAATTCAGATTGCTCTGGAAGACGATGATAAAACTACATTTACATGACCCTGGGGTACTTTCGCATATCGAGTTTTTCCCTTTGGATTATGTAATGCTCCAAGTACATTCCAGAGAGTTATTTTAAGAATATTTTCTGATTTTTTTTTTAACTGAAACAGATAAATTTTATTGAAAGAAGAGTCGGTTGGGCCATGGCCAAATCAACTAGAATTACAAATAGTCTTGGTATCTCTTTCCTTAATAAAATCTATTTTTTTCTTGCTATTGCATGGAACTGAAACTTGCAGTTATAGAATGAGACTGAACATAGGTGCCTCATCATTCTTTCTGAAAGCTCCTTATGGCAAGCTGCAACCCTCATTTGCATTTTTTGTGTGCTTCTTTGTTTGAGTTGCAAAGGATGTGATAAAATTCGAAGGACGCGAAGCTTTGTAATGAACCTCGAAGTCTCTAAAGAGTCTTGTTGAGAGTCAGATTGGAGAAATGATCCTCTCCATTTAAGGTTTTTATCAAAAATTTTGAACCATCGAAGACTTGGAGAGCTTTGTTTCCATGTTCTTGGGCGATCTGGCATCCTTTTAAAAACCCAAGGATTTCAGCCTGGTTATTTGTGCTTTGCCCTAACCCCCAGCTGAAGTTGTCTTCATGGGAGCCATCATGGGAGTAGATAATTTTTCATGGTCCTGCAATCCCATGATTCCCTTTGGAGGCATCTTCGAAGAAGATTGGTACCTTATTTTTCTTTCTCCACCAGGCTTGGAATTCTTCGTCCGAAGTTCTTATGCGCCAAGTGGGATTTGTAGTTGGACAAGCTATGTTCTTTATCCTGCCCTGAGTCAAGAGAGCACCCATCCAATTTCTTTCATCAGAAGTGAGAGAGGTGTCAAGCTTTGTCAAGTAATTTCCCAAGGCTTCTAGCAAATATGCCTTGGCTTTGGCCGCTACTGTCAAAGGAGTATGCACTATGTTATTAAAAATAATACCATTTCTTGCAAGCCAGATCTTCCAGCATATGAACTTGGGGATGGAAGACCAGGCCCGGTTCCACATTGATTTTGTTTTTATCACCCTTGGATATCGATCTTGCCAAGAGCCAAAGAGAGCACCAACTGTGATCTGGGAGGGAGCGATCACATTGAGACCTTGGAGCACATGAGTCCAGACTGATTGGGAAAATAGACAACCCATGAAAAGATGGTCTATACCTTCCGGGTCCATACGGCATAAAATGCATCTGTGTGGGCCATGGATGCCATGTTTTTCTAAGTTTTCTCCAGTCAGCACACGCCTTTGTAGGAGCACCCATGTGAAAATGTTGATCTTTGGGATGTCGTAGTTGTCCCAAAATTGCTTCCTATTTGTAGGGTTATTGAGTGGGGGGTGGTGGATTTGTAGAGTTGTGTATCCTTGAGAAGATGTGTATATGCCTATCTCCCCCCAGCTCCAAATATCAGCGCCATGGATACTTATAGGAGTTGAACCCTTCAGCGCATGAAGGAGAAGGTGTTTCTAGTGGAGTAGATGCGTTGGTAGGCTAGGGAAAACCCAATCCGCCCAGAAACCATCTTTGTCCCAAGCAGAGATGTCTACTAGACTATGCATCCTGAGCTGGGAAATCCACTCCCGAAACTCCGTTAATTCCATTGGTTTTTTAAGAGGAGGTTTGCCCATAATGTTGTCTGTCTAGAGCAAGGTTCTTTTTCCATTCTCGGGGACTCTATAAAGCTATTGTTTAAAAAAATCAAGACCTTTTCTAGAAAGATTCCATATATAATATCCCTACGCCGAACCCAATTGTAAATGTAAATGAAAATGTACTTAAGTTGGTGAGTTGTTTTATATCATTTTTGTATTCACCTTCATGGCATAGTGCGTCAATGTACTGTGCAGTAAAATGATGAAGGGTGCACATTCTTGGATATCACGCGCAACAAATTAAGTGCGCGTGATTTTGAGGCCAGGGAGCCTTTGTGTATAGGTTGTGTTTTATAGGTTGGTGAACTAGTTTTGTGATTATTAGGCTAGAGAGCCTAGATGTTAAAGGCCAGTGCGCCTACTTTTGTATATGTCTCAGCATTAATATAAAATACATCGTTGCGTATAGACTGGCCACGATAAAATACTATGGGGGACTACAGTCCACTAGTTAGGGAAAGGGGGGGGGCTAAAAGTTGAGGAAAAGGGGCTAAGCTAGGGATCTTAAGCCAAAAAGGAATATTATATTAATATTCCTTAAATCATAAAGTATGGGAAATTGTTTCATCCTAAGTTCTAAATTTGGGGACAAGTGGGCCAAAGTAGCTCCCAACATGACAAGTGTCAAGTTGGGGACATGCATACATATTGTTTGGACTTAGTTCATTTTTGGGGATTCTTGCCATCATTTCCTTCCATCATTCAGCCATGATTCCATGATCATTTCACTCACGCAGTCAATTATCCTTCATACATTCCTGTCACTGTACCTAAACTTGGATCCATAACCATAACTATTTATGTAGCTGGTTAGCTTGGGATCTGGACTGAAGAAGTGGGTTGTCAGGCCCGTGGGATATCGAAGAGGCGAGTTTTCAAGCCCATGTGCAATTTCTCTCTGGGTGAGAGAATTGTTGGGAATTGTTTTCTTGAAGGTGCTAAACTACATCTACAGGGCTCTGAGACTTCTTGTCCAGCTTGTTGTTGAAGCCCGGAAAGGAAGTGGGGCAACCGAAGGACTATTGAGAAGAGAAGGGGAACACTTCCTGGGCTGGGACATGCATGTGGGGAATGAGGGACTGTAGGCTGTTAGTTTGATTTGGCACCTGTGACGGAGTCTTCCCTGTTGTCTATAAGCCATTAGCTTGGTTAGGAATCCCTTTACCCGGGTGGAGTTTAGTCCCAGCTTGGGGGTGACCCACTGCTGAGAGTGATGAGAAGTGTGGTCTAAGGCTGGGAGGTTCGTGGAAGGTCTACATGCAGTTGGTGATATTCTTACCAAGATAAGTGTCAATTGTGTGATAAATTTATGTGTTGCATTATTATTTACGTGTTTAATTTTATGGGTTTATCCTATATGTGGTTGTAACTGTCTTTATATTTATGGATATTTCCTGTATATGTTGCATGTTTATGTTTACGATTATTTCAGTATGAATTCATTCTTTTACAGATTGTATTTGTCTGTTTACGTTTTATATAAAAATTTATGCAAGATTTCTATGTGTATATGTTTTAATTACATGCAATTCGTAAAATTTATGTGGCATAGTTCAGTTGGTAAGTTGGGTATGTTACAATATGTTCCGCAAAGAGAATGAAAGAGTTCTCTTGTGTATCGTGGCCCGGCTTGGGTGGCCGGGGATGTTACAATATGGTATCAGAGCTTTATTTTTCAACACTGAGCCTAGATGGGCCGAGCAAGTTGATTTGAAGTGAAATTTCACAAGGATTGATTTCGAAGTTGATTTGAAGTGACATTTTATACTATTTGAATGTCATCTTTTTGCAGTGCATTTTTTAGGCCCTTAAGAGCGTTTTTAGCAACACAAAAACCACGAGAATGGAGTGTAAAGAGTGTATTAAGGTACACTTTGTCTCCAAAACTCAAATAAAAGAGCTCAGAGAGATATTTCTAATGGTGTAAACCATTCGTCAAATGGAGATTTTATGAGAAAGTTATAGCACAAACAGTGGAGAGTAAAATTTAAGACCCATCTAACTTCCAAGAGCCATAACTTTCTGCTCCAGAATCAGATTGAGGCACATGATTAGTTAATGAAAATATATTGAACCATAGGATACATTCCCAGAGCTCAATTAAATTTATGGGCATGTTAAAAATGTTTAAGATGGAAAATAAGGTACCTGTAGCATTCCAGACCATAAACACGAATTGGCCTAGAACTTCAGCAGGTTGTAACTAGCAGCCCGAAACTTAGAAAAAGGTGAAACTTGGATAGAATGTCCAGAATATGTATATGAAGAAATCCAATTGAGCTTATACGAAAAATCCAAAGGAGTAGGTGCAAAAATGCATAATTACAACGCAGTTTTGTGCCAAGTTGAAATAACCATAACTTTCTACTCAAGACTCAGAATTGAGCATGGGAGCAGGCATTGGAAAGCTCTTGGATAGGGGAATCTAAATGTACACCCCAAAAAATGATATGAGCATTCAATTTTCTAGTAAATCAGAAGAATTAATTCTGATATATTATTGAACCAAAATGGTTCATATTTTTCATGAAATTGTTGAGTTAGTTAGCCTGACAAAGTTTTGTTGGCTGCAAATTTTGCAGAGTTAACAAAAACTAGATTAGATCAGGATCAGCATAGAGACTAGAGGAATAGAATATTTACAAGGAAATTATACCCATGAATATGATATCAGAGGGATGGATGTCCATTTGGGCATTGAAGGAACAAACTCCAATGGACATGGAGAAGGAAGGGATGAAAACATGAATATGGTAGAGACCATTAAAAATTTGCAGAAGGATGTCCAAAGCCATAAATATGATAATGAAAGGATTATGAGAGCCAAGGAGTAGCAGGATTACTTCAACATGAATTTAATGCAGACCTTGAATAGAATAGAAAAGAAATTGGATAAGAAGAGTGGCTCAAGCAAATCAGGAAGTCGCAAGTCTCCTGATGAGAAAATAAGAACAAGAAGTGTTAGTAGACATCACCACCACTCCCCGAGGCATTCCAATAAGAGAGAAAACATCATCTCGAGTCCATCCCCTGTCAGGAAGCATAAGAGTTCTGGGGTGGATGAACTGCGAGGAGAAATGAACAAAATCAAACCTCCTACATTTGATGGTGAGCACAAAAAGGATGAAGATGCAGAGACATGGTTGTTGGGCATGAGAAAGTATTTTCAATTACATAATTATTCTTTTCATGCAAAAGGTAGAATTTCCATCTATCAACTCAAGGGAAAGGCATCCATGTGGTGGGATTAGCTTGTGCAGGTGCAACACATTAAAGAGAAAAGTGTTACTTGGAGGGAATTCAAGAAGTATTTTGAGAAGAAATACTTGACTGAGAGATACTATGACAAGAAAATGAAAGAAGTATTTGCACTTAATCTTGGGAATATGACCATACATGAATATGAGAGAAGGTTTTTAGAACTGTTGAAGAATGTTTTTTTCATCAAGGATGAGACAGTTAAGATTCAAATGTATTTGAGTGGATTTCCATCATTCATCAGTGACAAAATATAGTATGATGATCCAAAGACATTGGAGGAGACCATAAGGTGAGCTAAATGCCTATATGATCATAAACAATCAAGGCGAACTTTCCAAAAATATCGGGAAGGCAAAAAGAAATTCAAGATGGATCAAAGGAAAAAGGGAACTAAGCCATCATTCTTCAGAAATAATACTTAGGGACAACCAACTTCTAGAGAACCCAGAACGATTGAAACAGGGGGTCAAAGGCCAAGGCAACCACCTATTCAATGTTGGGGTTGTAAAGTAGATCATATGTTCATAGATTGTCCTCACAGAGGTGAAAAATTGAGAATTGTTCACAATGTACAACAAGCTAAAATAGTGGAGGACATGGGCAGAAATGTACCAAGGATCTATGCAGCCCTGGACAATAAGAAAGCAGAGTATCAGTTACATATGATTGAAGTGAAAGGTATGATCAACAACCAAACCATTGTTATTTTAATTGATTCAGGAGCTAGTCATAGTTATATAGATCCTAATATGGTGGAAAGTTTGCATTTGCCAAGAAGCAAGCATGGAAAATATTGATTGGTGCAGCTAGCTACCGGAGCCAAAAGAAAATTTAATGAGATGGTTAATTCATGTCTTATGGACATGAATGGTCTGAACACCAAGGCAGATTTGAACATCTTTCCTTTAGGTTCCTATGACTGTCTAATTGGGATGGACTGGTTGGAACAACATTATGCTATCCTAGACTATCATAACAAGGCATTTACTTGCTTGGATGAGGAAGGGAACCTAAGGAAAGTGCAGGGAATTCCCGGGGCAGTAACCATCAGAGAAATTTCAGCATTGCAGTTGAAGAAATGTTACAGAAAAGGGTGTCAAATATTTGTAGCTCATATGGAAGAGACACCTAAAGATAAGGCGCCAATTTTGGAAGATCATGCGGTCCTGGAAGATTTTGAAGATGTGTTCAAGGAGGTACCAGGACTACCCCCAAAGAGAGATATTGATTTATCTATAAATTTAATGCCTTGAATGGCCCCAGTGTCAAAGACTCCTTATAGAATGAGACTGTGGTTTTATGCACGTAACGATTGTTGGAGATTTCTATTTCTGACTCACTAGTTCAGTGGGAGTGTACTGGAGATTTTTCATACTTTTCTATTTCCTACTAAAGCTCACTAGAGTTAGTTATATTTTATACTTTCTATTTTTAGACCATCACTATTACGCATGCATTCCTAAGAAAAGCTCATTGCATTTCACTGCTTCTTCGCTTTTTCTTAATTATAGAATGTCCTTGCCTATATGAGTGAATATCACTCACTCATTGAATAGATCATAATATACATTGATTCTCATTCTTCATATTGTATCTCTCTTCCTTTTCTTGATAAGCTTTGTTTGTGTATGTTTTAGCTTGGTCACCTGTGGAGGTTTCCATGAAACATTGACATGGTATCAGAGCCAAGCTGCTTGGAGCAACCCAGACAAGCCAAAGAAGAGCGAAAAAGGATTTAATTATTGAGTAAAACTAGTTTCCACTAGATTCGCATCCTATCCCTATCGAAAGGTGTGACAATTGGAATCAACAAAGTCTATCCATTTCTAGGGTGCAACGACTGCACTCAAACTTATGAATTTTTTTTTCAGGAATCGACGTAGCTTATACACATCCAAGGTGCGACATTGTCACACTGTATTCTTCACCAGGGTGCGACATTTAGTTTTATTAAATCGACACAGCCTATCCATTGTTAGGGTGCGACATAGTCACACTGTATCCTTCACTAGGGTGCGATCTTCTCTCAGTCTGCCCATTTCCAGGGTGAGACACTCAAGAAAATTGGTTTTCTGCAATAAAACAACCATATCTTGAAATCCACGATCTAGGCCGGGCTGAAATTTTGACCAGAGACGTATGACATAAGGATGCTCATGCTCACCAAAAATATTCAAAACCCACATCGTATTTTAGGAGATATAGTTGTTTTATCGTATATATAGTTGTCATAGAACCGTCAGTCATATCTCGAAATCCATGATCTGGGTTTTCAGGATCTTTTCAGAATCAATAGCTAGGATGGAGATGATGCAACTTCTTCTATCAATTCTGGTGATAATACTCACACCATACAACTATTTTGAATGGAATTTGAAGGCCTCATTCCAACTCAATAGAAAAGGACTTTATAATTTAACGATGGTGACAGAAACAGAACCTACATCAGCGCTTGAGAAGACCAGATGGGTGAACCATAAGGATGAGGCCACAGGAATACTTCTTGAGTTAATCTCCATTGATTTATGATTTCATGTTGCTGCATGCAAGATTCCAAACAAGATATGGACCATCTTGGAAGGACTCAAAGCAGGATGAGATGCGAGGTCATATGCTTGAGGTAGAGTTGAATACCTTAGACCCTAAAAGTTTTGATAATATACAGGATTTCTTTACTAAATTTAAATCTTTGATATTGAACTTAGGTGAATGTGGTATTTACAAGTATACACAAGAGAAACAACTTATTCTAACAATATTGGCCAATCTAGGACCATAATACATTGTATATGTCTCCAATTTCCATTCTGGTAGATGTCTTTTGGGAGCAAATTGGAAAATGCCTACGATGGCTCAATTCATTGAGTCTCTCACACAAGAGCAAACAAAACTCATACAGATGGGCCTCATGAAATATCCCAAAGCACATGCACTCACCATGCATGATGGAAAAGGGTCATCCAATCAAAAATCGAAGTAGAAACGAAAGGAGCTATTACATCTAGAGTCAAAGGAGGGATATTCCAAACCCTTCAAGGATTCTTGAGGTTCCAAATATTGTTAAAATTCCAAAGGGAAAGAAGTGCACATATTGCAATAAATCAAATAATGAAGAATCCACATGCATGAAGAAGCAGATCAATCTTATGACACGAGTACTTCAGAAGAATAACCTTAGAGACTTCATTCCTGAAGGAGCCAAGAAGAAGAAGGAAGAAGACCATGCGCCTAAGAAAGGTAATCATCATGTTCTGGTTGCAATTAATTCCTCATTTGATTCATGGATTATAGATTATGGCGCATCACATCATATGGAAGCTAAAGAGGAAGTTTGTACTTCTTTGAGTTCATGCTCTGAACCTCCTATTCTCATGGGGGATGATACTCCAATAGCAGTTGTAGGAGAGGGAAGAGTGGAACTCTCTAATGGAAGTTTTAAGAATGTTTTACATGTTCCAAAGCTTTCTATAAGTCTGCTCTCAGTTTATCAGATCACTCAAACAGGTAAAAGGGTTGAATTTATTGTTACACATTATTTTCGTCATCCCTATGACCATTAATGATGTAAACCTATCTATTTTCTTTGGAGGGGTCAGTGGCCTGAGTTCCTGAAGAAGGAAGGGAGAAGAACTTTTCCTGAGAAAAGAAGTTGCATTTTCCTTTGTAAAAACCCTATAAAAAAGGAAGTTTG
>JASDQU010291842.1:2777-14375 GCA_032191745.1 Picea mariana
CATGCATATAACAGCCCACTCATATGCTGTCCAAACTACTCAAAAATCGGCCACCTCAACTCTGATACCATGAAGATTTTTCAGGTCCTATCAAGCTGCCAACTAGGTCTGTCTTTGACCTCAAGTTGGCTCTAAGTTTCAACTAACAATGAAGGTTTTGCTGCTGTTTTAGGACAGACAACAGTTCAGGAACTTCTTGCTGATTTATTACGGTTACATTCTCAATTTTAGGTGCTCTAGCATGTACTTTTAGTCACCAAAGGTTAGCACATGCATACTAAAATAAATGTAACACACCTAGAGATCTTTACAGCCGAAAATAAAGCAATTCTATACTCTAACACATATGAAATTGTACACAGGTATTTTTGGTCAACATGACCCTAGATAAAACCCCCCCGGGGAAAACCAGTTTGGAATATATGTCTATATATGAGGAGAATAGATGGTGGAATACAACAAGTACAAAATATAGATGAACCTAATACAATAGCAGCTTAATCCAAGTTGGAATACAAGTCCAAAAGAAGGAAGAGTGCCCTAGGATGGTGCACCCCTCAGAAATGTTGCCAAGACCACTGAAATGAAGCCAGATGCCAACTAGAAGCTCTGATCTAGAAACCCCTCCACAGTACTCTGATATTGATGAGTAGCCTCCCTCTGAAATAGACCTCACTGCAAACTGAGCTCTCTAAGACCTCCATGTTGATGATGCGCCCTCCTCAGATCTAGAAGCTCCTCAATAAATAAACAGGGAACTAAGCCTCCATGCTCCCTCCACACAAGTAAGCGCCCAAGATTTCCTCTCCCTTTACCTGAAACCTCATCCCCTTGCTCTCTCTCAAACTCTTGGAGTGAACAAATGAGAGAATGGCCTCTCCTTGGCCTCTTGTGCCCTCCTTTAGGATGCCTAAGAAAACCTAAAAGATGGGTGGATGAGATCATCTCATCTCATCCCTAATAAATGGTTGAGATCACTCAAAAAGAATCTCACTCAAAAACCCACTTTACTTAAGTTTCCATAGTTTTCACTTTATGTCTATTAATTCACCCACTTTGTGAATTAATTGTTACTTTAGGCTAAAATGACCAAATTTCGCTTTTGACTTAAATCTCCTAAGTCAAAGTGAAATTAGACATAAAGTACATAGTACAAGTTACAAAGTACTTCCCTCATGTGTTTAGAAGCTCACAAACACAAGGGGACCACTTTCCAAGGTACCCAAATCTCAACAATTATAATATTGTCCATGAAGATGCTATGATGAAAGTTTTTGTATCCTCTTTCAAAGCAAGGCATGTGGTTGAATGGCAATTTAGTCTTGGCCCTGTTATCCACCAAGTTGCACTAGGATGGACTTGCAGTTGAGCCACCAAAGATTGAACATTGATATGTTCAAAAGCAGAATTCAAAAGTCCAGCCGGTCAATATGGCCACTTTTTCGGATTTCCATCCCCCCTAGGGCATTGTAATAAAATGTGTCTAGCATGATGAATCTGTAAAAGTCTTAGCCTCCTAAGACTGAATCATGAGTGCATAACTCTAGAGAGTTTTTTTTACTTATTAATTATTTCTTGCTTGAATTAAATTTTAAGCAAGTTAAAATTTTCAAGTTTTTTCACTCAATTCCTCCAAAGTTGGAGTGTGTACTAATGGTGAGGCTTAGCTTGGAAAATCTAAGTCTAGTGTCTAATGTATATTACCATGCTAGCCATTAAAATTGAGTCATATGGAAATTGCACTAAGTCCCCCATGGGATTTTTTAATATTTTCAGTTAATAAAAAATTTCCCGCAAAATGGAAATTTTTAATTGTAAAAATGTCATAAGTTATGAAAGTGGTACTAGGAGGCATCATATGTTTCTCTCAAAAAAGTCAAATAAAAGGAAAAAAATAATAAAAAATCAGCAAACCTATGTTTGAGGAAACATGTCAGAAACATGTTCCCTTCATGTCTTGATTCTAAAAGAGAGGTGGCGAGTTCTCTTGGAGAGAAGGCGAGTTAACTAGAATGAAACTCAAGTGATGGAGTGAGGTGTTAGTTTGATGGAGTTTCCAAAGAGGGAGGGTGCACCTCTCCCTTGAGGTGGCACACTCCCAAGTGGGGACGTCAATCCCAAGGATTGCCTCGCCCTCACTCCCACCTAACTTCATGAGGTGGCATGCCACCACTATTCCTCACTCTGAGATGTGGCAATCTCACACCACTCTCTTGCCACTCACCCTCCTCAAGGAGATGCGCCCTCTCCACTTGTCACATGCCTTTGCCTTGGGATCTTCACCCAAAGGGCTTTATAAGCAAGTCAACCTCTCCTCTTTTTCGTTAATGGGAGTTTGTCTTGGCTTGTTGTTGTAATATTGTAATACTCTATTGATTTTGGAATAAAAGAAGACTTTGTAGGTCATATTGGTGGCTTGGATTGTGTGTGGATGCAAGTGCTTATGAGGTGAAATTGTTCCATTCTCTTGTTATGCAAATTTGTTGAAATTGGCCTTTGTAGGAGTACTATCACTCATTAAGGATAGGATTATTAATCTTGTTTGATTTCTTAATCCTATTGATTATCTATTTTAGAGATTTTAATATGGATTTTCTGTTATGCTTAACTAATGTGC
Organism: Picea mariana; assembly: GCA_032191745.1. Taxonomy (NCBI): domain Eukaryota; kingdom Viridiplantae; phylum Streptophyta; class Pinopsida; order Pinales; family Pinaceae; genus Picea; species Picea mariana. The sequence goes on from JASDQU010291842.1 coordinate 5,395, forward strand.
CATTAAGTCTCTTTTGTAGGTGGTACCAATATCTAACATTTTCTTGCAAGTGTATAAAGCTTTGGAAACCTCACTTGGAGGATTGGATGATCTAGCTTGACTCTACCTCTCCTCTAAGATCCCTCCTCATTCCACCAAAGAAGGACCCCATTGCCCAAGAAGTTCCAAGCACAAGCTTAATCTCTCTCTCCTTCACAAAATTTCATTCTTTTTGGTTACTTTAAATTGCATGCATTAGTTAGATCTGAATTCTAATTGAAAAATTAGATTAAGTTTCAATACTTATGCATGCACATTACTTAGATCTAGATCCAAGTTTCAATTCCAAATCTAAAAGCTAGATCCAAAGTAAAATTATCACCTTTTTGAAAGTACTTTCATCTAGAATTTTGAAGGCTTAAAAGTGATTGTTTTAAAAGGTTCTTTCATTGTAAGATCAAGCTACTTAGTGTTCATTTGTTTGTTGTTTTGGACAGCAAACAAAAGTCGCTAAAAGAGCTCTTATTTTAGGCTTGTTTAGTGTTGTAATTTACTAGTTAGATTCAATTTTTTACTTAGAATTTTTCTGCAAGTTTTGGGCTTTTAGTTATATAATCCAAAAAGCACTTTTGTAACACCCCTTTCACTCACTACTCTGTAGGTGTTACTACGCGGAATAACAACATTCTCACTAATAATTAATCACATGCATTTAAAACAAGTTAAACACATTTAACACAGAGTATTCATACGAATTACTGCCATAATCAACAATCAGCACTATTTAATATTAATTCATATACATAGCGGAATTCATGATAACATAAGTAGCACAGTCATGCAAAACATGATTAAAGCATCATCTGATACTTATCTTTTAACAGTGGTAAATTCCACCAACCAAATGCAAGCCTTCCACGAACCTCCCAGCCTTAGACCACACTGCTCATCAAACTCAACAGTGGGTCACCCCCGAGCTGGGACTAAAATCCACCCCGAGACAAGGAATCCTAGGCTAGGCTGAGGTTACAGGGAAAACAGCACACAGCCACAGGAAGGGATTCTCTTCCAGGAACCACCCACACTCACTGCCCACAGACCCTCATTCCCCACATGCCTGTTCCACCCCAGGAGTATACACCTTCTTTGTCACCTGGACAGTCCTTCGACTGCAACCTCCCTTGCCTTGGGTTACAGCAACAGACCAGACCGGAAGTCTCCGAGCTCTGTGGCAGCTACAAGGTTCCTTCCAGGAGTCCTCTCCTTCCTCTGCGCACTCTCTCACCTGGAGAGAATCGCTCACAAGCCAACAAGCCACACGCAGTCCAGTACTACGTGGTCACAACAACCCACGGGGAAAATAGACACAGGCTTTCCCAAACTGGTTCAGCAATCACAAGATGGTCTCACGGTCACGGCTTCAGAACAGAGATCTTACACACAAGCTCGATCTCGGGCAGTGGATGCACACGGATTCTCCAGACACCACACGGGCTATTCCAGTTCAAACAGAGGTGAAACCAGCTCTTTCAGAATCGATCACAGGCTTCTGGTTCAGTACGGAGGTATACACGGGTTTTCTTAGAGCCAGACACAGACTTTTCGGATCACAGGAATGCACGAAGGTTCTTTGCAGAACTCGAGTCAGTCGGACTGCTCAGAGCCCGTACACGCTCAGGCAGTCCGATCGAATGGGAGAAGGAACCCCTCACGGTCCACCCTGGCCGTTTTATTCGCGTGCACCAGGGTCGACACTTGTCGCCCTGGAGACTGCATGCGTTCCAGCGGCACGCATCACCTTCCCTTGGTCAGGAACTTAGGATAAAAATATAAATGGCACATGTTCTTTTGGAATAATAATAAAATATTATCCCCAGGCTTAAGCCCCCTAGGCTAACCACTTAGCCCCTTTTGCCCACCTTCCAGCCTCTAATTCCTTGCCCTCTCTATGGATGCTTAGTCCCCTTTCACTCATTCATCGTGGTCAGTCTGCACCTGGCGGTGTTTATAAATTTTTTTATTAATTGTTCTGCATGATTACATATACAACAGCAAGCTCCTGGCCTTCAACACTTAGGCTCCCTGGCCTAACAAACACATAAGCCACCAGCTTATAAAAACTTGGCTCACCAGCCTATAAAACATAATTACAATCCTTTCAGAATCATGATTTACGACAGGGCTCGGCCTTGGGGACACTACAACTTTCCAAAGTGTTTTTTGGGGCTATTTGATCTCTTTCACTTGCTGTTTTTTGCAGGTTAGTGAATAAACAAGGGGAGACTCTACCGGATTTTGGCGTAATCAAAGCATTCGGGATCCCCTGAAGCACCCCATACTTCAACAAAAACATTTGAAAACTTGTAAGCTCGGTGGTATTGTCCTATATAAGGAACCACAAGCATTTCCCAAAGAGCATTGTAAATATCATCACTAAAATAAGTGGTCAACCAAGTCCCCACTCTTCAATCCCCCTAGGGGGGAATGGTGTCATTGTGTGATTGTTTTATCTGGCTTATTTTGCTTCAAGTTTACAACTCACACCTAAAGGGAAAGCTAATATTAACCTTAAAATTATCACAAGCACTGCAACACTTTAGACTAGATTTTTTTTTTTAGTTAGTTAGTTAGATTTCAATTTATAGTTTAACTTAGTTAGATATATTTTGCTAGATTAGTTTCAATTTCAGTATCTATTTTATGTTATTTCAATTTGGCAAATAAACATTTCCCCTCGGCTCCCCGTAGTATGCTCTGAACCCATGTGAGCCTAGCTTGACCTAGGGAACTAATCAGAACTGGGGCTTGTCAGTGTGGAGTAGTTTTAATTAGGGAAATATTTGAGTTGCTATTGCTTGTTTGGAAACGCAAGTGTGTTGTGTGTGAAGTCAGAAGAGAACTTTGAGATCTAGGCTCTCCCCGTGTTATCCAACAGTATCTTGAGTTTGTGTACGAAGTCAGAGGGATACTCTCCCTGTTGGACATCCGGCAAGCTCAGCCTCCAATCTAAGGGATAGCCTCTTAGAGGCCAAATCTAGATTAGATTACCTTTTCTTGCATCACATAGCACACATCGCACATAAGTGGCTTGCAAACACAAGAGCCACTTCACAATAAACCTAATCAACTCTAACTAAAATTTTACAAGGACAATTCATACTGCAATATTCAATTCAGTGGCATTACATATATCTTGAAACATTTGGCACTGGTCTTATTACTTTTAAAGCCATTTACTTCAAGCTTTTACAAAGTCAAGTGTTTCCTTTATATTGAAGTATTTCATTGCTTATTGTTATTTACTTGCAAATATCACCATCTATTTTCATTATCTTTCATGCAAGTATCTCTTATGTTCTGAATATATTTTTCATTAGCAATCATAGTGAATGAATGATATATGCTGCTAGTGTAGATTGATTTATTGTTATATTGTTCTTGTTGCAATAAACTCCTAGATTCTTTTTGTGCTTAGATTTAATTGAGCCTTAGATTATTTTATTAGGGACTATCGCCCTTGGCTTCGCCAGGAGCTGGCCTAGACGAAGGAGTCGAGGATCAACTAACCGCACCTTGACTCGAGACTTTCCCCCAAGGACACACCTAGTGGATTGAAGATTTATTCCACGCTACCCGAGGTGTGTATAAAAGAGGCAACATTTTTTGGCATCGTTGTCGGGGATAAATCTTTCTATTCCCAGAATACGACCTTTTTTTCCTTTTTGTTTTTGCTTTGTTTTTTATGCTTGTTTATCATAAATAGACTCTATCATTTGGCAACTCCACTTAAGTTAAATTTGACAAAGTATTCTACAAGAAGGAACTCACAAGGCTTGGTTGATTTCATACCTAACCCTGAAAAGGTTTATAGGAGGAGGTTAGCCAAACTTGCTTCTCGTAGAATCCTTGATCAACAGGGATTCGAGTCCATTTCCGATATACACTCACTTTTTAATAATTCTAGTTTAGACTCTAATTTTTTGCAAGTAGAAATGGATGATTATTTTAGTACTCTTGATTTTTCTGCAATAAATGGTTATCCACATGTTTTACCTGAAAAATCTATTGAAAAATTACCTACATTTCAGGGAAATAATGTTGTAACTGCTAAAGCTCACATCAAAGCCTTTTCTTTATGTATTAATAAATGGTGTAGTGGTGCAGCGCATAGCCATGAAGATGTTAAAATGAAACTTTTTTCCTTGTCTTTTGAAGGAAGATCATCCACCTTTCTTTGTCTTTAATGATTAGTGATCTTCTTTTGCACAATTGTATGTGTGATTCAAGGACTTCATCAAATATCATCACCAAGAATGTTATGAAGCTTTTGAATTTGAAGATCACAAGACCTTATCACAACATATGTGCCATGAGATTGATGTGCATGGAATTATTGTTGGTCTTCAAGTTAAGTTGGTAGTTTATCCTACTATCACATTTCCCATGGACATACTTGTCATTGATGTGCTTGATGCATGGGGTATGCTCTTATCTAGGAAGTGGACTGCTACTTTGGGAGCTACTATTCAGATGGATTTATTGTATGCTACCATTCCTTCTTCAAAGAATTCATTTTTCAAGTTGCATGGGGAGAAGGAAAGGAAATTTCATGTTGAAGATCCTAAATAACCCATGAATGAGTTTGTTTATCATTTGCATAACATGGGAAGTTATGAAATAGCATCTAACTTTCTAGAACTTGTCAGAGAGAAATTTAAGGAAGAGCTATCGAATGTTTATAATGTCTGGGATACTATGGATTCCTTTGATGGTTTTTTTCTTGAGGAAGCTCCAAGTGAAAAGGGTATTGATGTAGCACCTTCAAAATCAGGAACTAGGTTGAATTTATCAGTCGAGTCAGCATTGTCAGCATCGATTTGTCAGCTATCAGATAAGTCATTTAATGGTCAAGATGAGTTGGACAAGATTTTCAGGCCATCCACTCCATATTTCTTAGAGCCTAGAGATATATACTTTCATAAAGAGGATACCTTTGACAGACAATATGAACATACAAATAGAAAAATAGAAAAACTTGGTGATCACATTGAGATGAATGTTAAATCGGATTGAGATCCCAGGATGATAAAAATCAGAAAAGGTACTTCAAAGAAAAGAAGAAAAAATGGAATAAACTTTGTGAAGGATGTTAAGGATGATGTTAATCATGATGAGTTTAATAGTAAAGATGCCATCCATGTTAAGAACTACGCCAACCCTTTCAAGGAAAAGTCAAAAAAGATAAATTGTAAGCTTTTCCCAAAGGCACAAAGGAAAGGATCTGCAGAAATTTTAATCAGATGGTTGAGTCGATCTTTCAGTCAGAATCTCAGAAATCAAGGTAAAGTCAAAGGAAAACAAGAGAAATAGCAAAGGAAATATCATGACGAGTATGAGTCAAATACAAAAGGCTACCAACTAATTGGGGGTACAGAGTGGAATTGAATTCGGGAGTAGTACAGATGGCAGCAAATTTGCCTCCAAACTAAAAAGGAGATGGGGTCAGTTTACGATCTTCCATGTGAGAGCAGTGAAGGTCACAAGCATACTTAGATTGGGAAAGAGAAATTGCTTCTTTGGTTTGCAATACTTGGAGGCCAAGGAAATAATGCAAATAGCCTAAGTTTGTCATTTCAAATTTATTCTGAAGGTTGGATTTCACATGTGTTAAAAGTTTAGGGTCACTACTAATGAGGATAAGGTCATCAACATAAAGGAAAAGTATTATGAGATGGCTTCCTACTTTCTTGGTCTAGAGATTAAGGTCAAAATGACATCTAGAAAATTCGGTGTCAAGAAAAAAGTTGTCCATTTTAGCATACCAAGCTCGAGGAGCTTGCTTAAGACCATAGAGAGATTTCTTAAGGCAGCATACAAGGCTGGAGTCAATCTGAACATAGCCAAGAGGTTGTTCCATCTAGATTTATTCTTGCAAATCCCCATGCAAAAGGGCAGATTTAAAATCCCTCTGATGGACCTCCCATTTATGTGAGGCAGTAATGGTTGGAACAAGGTGGATGGAATTCATTTTGGCCACAGGAGCAAAGGTTTCATTGTAGTCAATGCTTTCAACTTGGGAGAATCCTTTGACAACTAACCGAGCCTTATGTCTTTCAACACTTCCATTCAATGCACACTTAATTATATACATCCATTTACATCAGACAAGTTTTCTTCCTTTCGAAAGAGGTACAAGATCCCAAGTATTAAGGAACGATATTCTTCATTCATTGTTATGTCCCAATTCGGAAGGCCAGAAGCTTCTGCAAATGTGTCTGGATCATGAGTCTCTGAAACTTGAGCCAAAAGAGAGGAGGCTCATTGCAAATATGAACTTGTACGATGTTGATCTGTAGGCTCACTGGCAAGATCACCAACTACTTCTTTTGTTGAATGAACTAATCTGGGAAGTGGTGGTGCTAGTGCAAGTTCATGTTCAATGGACTCATCTGGAGGAAGGTGAGCAGGCAAAGGTGGATTTTCATCCTCACCGTCATCATTTGAAGAAGAAACTAGAATAGGACCAAAAGATGGCACAAATGTCGAAGATGGCTCGGAAGTCGAAGATGCCACAAATGTTGAATTAGGATCGGGGGCCAAGAGAATTTCATCAAATTTAAAATCTCTTCTAATAATCATTTTATTGGAATGAGGTTGAATAAGTTTATTACCTTTTACAACTTCAGAATATCCAAGAAGAATACATTTCTCACTTTTAGGTCGTAAATTTGTTGTTCACATATTCACCACCATTATCTGTTCTTAACCTTTTAAGTTGATATCCAGATTGTTTTTCTACAAGGGCCTTGTAGGTCAAAAACATGTCAAAAACTTCATTCTTAAGTTTTAAGAAGTAAACCCAAGTGCATATAGAGAAGTCATCAATGAAAGTTAAGAAGTACTTGCACCTAGAAAAAGAAGGAGAAGAAAGTGAACCACACAAATCGTTGTGAACAAGTTGCAAAGGGGTCGAGGCGTGACAAGTGGCACGTTTGTCAAAACTGTCAAGATGATGTTTGTCGAGAACATAACCAACACAAACACCATCTCTGCAAGAGACGAGAGGAAGATCAATCACCATATTTTGATTACATAGTTGTTACAATGAGCGATAGTTTCGACGACCAAACCACTCATGCCAAAGTTTGTTCAAGTCATCACTATGAGTAATAAAAACTGATGGAAAGGATGATGCCCCAAAGCTATCAAATTTCTACAACCTAGTAATATCCTCAACAATTATAGTTGCTAGGACATGCTTAGGATCGTTTAAATCTTTGATTACAACATGGTGAGGTGAAAACTTTACAATTTTACCTTCACTAGAATGAGTGATATGATATACTGATGGAAGGTTGCAGGAAAGACTTGGAACACATAATGCATCATTGAAATAACCATTATCTACCTTAATTGTTCTAGACCCTACAACACTAAGAGATCTATCGTCACCAACAAATATTTGTTTAGTGTTACATTCATTAAGAGTAGAAAAAATGGCTTTATCCTTAGCCATATGATAAGATGTTCCATAATCAATAAGCCACTCATCAGAAGAGGTAGATGTTGTATTGAAGGAGAAACCAAAAGCAAAAAGAGCATGTCCATGAAAATAAGAGTTAGAAGAAGAGGAATCAAGATTGATGTTGTGCTTCTTCATTGTTGCTTCTAAAGCCTCCATCTTTTTAAAACATTTAGACTCCAGATGACCATCTCGCCCACAAAAATTGCAATGTCGGTCAGTCTTCTTACTATTTGATTTTGGTCCTTTGTCACCATTGGGAGTAGAAGCTAGCTGAGAGAGTTTGGGACCTTTCATGTCCCATTTTTAACCCCCTGATTAAATATGTAATTAATTACACTAATTATTGTTTTAATTCTATCATGGATAATTAATTACGATGTCATTCTGATCTAGACATGTAAATGTTGTAAATATTATATCCTTTAGCTAATAAGAAAATTGCCAACAACTGACTAAGGCACGACCACCTACAAGGACCATGATACCACAAGCGGGGAAAAGTGAGGGAGCATTGGGGATTCACCTTGCAAATAATTCCAAGCTATCCTTGCCAAAATCATTTTGTTGATGTTTGAATTTGAAAATGTCCCACCGATTTTTCCTTCTATCCCAAGGCATTGAATACAGAAACTTGGGTGGTTGAAGTATCCCCTCCCAGCATTTATTAGGCCCTAGGTGGTAGTCGAGAGAGTCCTCTCAACAATAAATGCATGGTACAAGTAAGTATGTCGATAGGGAAATCATGGACAATTTCTGACCCACAAGAAAAAGGAGGAGATTTATTTTTTTGGCATGTAGAGGGGGATGGACAGAGATCAAGGTCGCAAGCTAGGCTAAGTCGTGAGAAGGACCAGGTGAGAATTCACTTGTTTAGACCCAAAAGCTATGTGGGAAAATTCATGTGAATGTTGGAGCACAGGACTACGATTTCAAGGCCTCGCTAGATGCAAGTGGAACAATATAAGGAGGAGTTCCCTGAGCGATTGTGAAGCAGCAAAGGGGACACTTGCTCTTGTGTTGTGTTGAACCAACAAGAGAGGTTTCTAGAGTCATGGGGGTCCTAAGAACCAACGAGGAGCTTCCCTGTGAATTTTCTCCCTAAAGAAGYTTGTCAATTGCCCATAATCGTTGAGASTTTGCCAATTGCCCATAATCGTTGAGAAGTTTTCCAATTTAACCTCATGATATCATGGTCTACCTAGGAGTTGGCTAGCTACAAAAAGACTACATGCAGTTGTGCCTATGGTTAGGTGGAAAATCACTCACCCTCAGTCGGTTTACTTGGATGCCTTTGAATTTCAAATAAGTTCTCCTCTATGCATTGGAATCTTCCTTATTGTCGAGTGAAATTATGAATTTATTCTTTCCATGTATGAGTCGTGGAGGAGCTTCCCTATGAATTTTATCCCTAAAGAAGTTTTCCAATTTCCCATAATCGTTGAGAGTTTCCCAAATTCACCCTCGTGGTATCATGGCC
>JASDQU010291844.1:0-12811 GCA_032191745.1 Picea mariana
TGATGATGCCAAATTGATCCTTAGGGGAGGGTGCAACTTTCTAGATAGTTTTAGGGCTGAAAAGATTCACTTTTGAAAAACCCTAATTTGCAGGTACTGCAACAGTGACGTTTTCCCTCTTGTGAAATATGCTTCCTTCAGCTTGGCTCTGATACCATGTTAATGTTTAAGCCATTAATATAGATGTTTGCATTTCATTAGATAACAATAGCATAATCCAAGATCACTGAGAAATACACAATCACAAGAGACACAACATTTATCCTGGGAAACCCTCTAGGGGAAGAAAACCCAACAAAACTTCCTTAATATAGATAGCCAATACAATTCCAAGAGATATCTATGCTAAAACAGAAAGTCCTCTCCAAGATATGCGCCACTCTCTCTCTCTCCTTTGCCAGTAATAGATCATAACTTGTCTCTCAAACTGAGCAAGTGAGTTATATTCAAATGAGGCACTAGCCTCCTTTATTTATACAAGTTCTGGCATGTGTGAAGTGTCTCTTCACTAGCAGGGCCGACTTCTCAATCTGGGTGGGTAAACCCACCTTTATTATATTTCTGAGTCTCTTATTTAACTGTTGGGGCCGACTTCTTATTCTGCCTATTACAATTGTCTTTTAACCAGTCCACAAAAGGGGATTTGGTCCTATTACAATATTCGACATGATCAATCCACAATGGGGATTGATCCTATGAATAAAATATCAATAATAATAAGAATACTCTTTGCAGTTACATTATTTCAACAAGAAGAGATGTGATGGCTACTCGCATTCGTAAGAAGATGAGTTACATTGAGGCTCTAAAGGCCTTTTTAACATAATGAAAATCCAAAACCCTAACCCCGGAAGATGAAAAGCCAACAATTTTTTGGACCCCGTTTTGGGTAGTTTGGTGTATCAACTTCTTGGGGGCATAACTTTTGCATACGAAATTCGTTTTAGGCACACGATAGCCCTTTAGAAAGGTCTATCCAAGAAATACACATGTTGTTGTCAAGCTCTAAATTTGTCTACAATTTGATTGTGGTGGGTCCTAAAAACGTTGTTTAGGGCCTCAAAACGGCCCCGAAAGTTTGGGACTCAAAAACTAGAAACAAAACTGCCAAAATGAACTAGTTGGAATAGGTGGGTCGCCAACGATATCCACTTAGATGTATCCTACTTCCTTAGGAAGCAATGGTATCCATTGTGTTGATTTATCAGGGAGAGGGGAAAGCAATTGTTGAATGTGAATCTTGGTGAGTTGTTTGCCTTGTTGGAGACGTCGCGCTGCTCGGTTTGTGGAAGGTTGTCACGAAACTGTTGTTGGTGGGGTTGAATCTGTTCAACCAGTCGAGCTACCTGAGATGACTATGTGCAGAAGGAATTGGTGTTCTTTGTTGCAATATTTTCGATCTGCTTCTATTGGATAGAAGGTCCTTGGTTCAAGGCTGTTGTGGTTGTAGTGTCCTTCTATTCACCTTTTGAGCAGATTGTGAAGAAGCTGAATTTTTTAGTATGGGATACTACCTTGTGGCACTATTTAGGTGAGACAATAGTCAGAATTACCTATGGTATTCTGTATATATGAGCTCCCAGAGTAAAAATGACACTACAAGGTTGAGACTCATAGATAGCATGGTGCTTCCACATATATGGCTGGCCTAAGAGAACATCAGAGACATCTAGCGGGGAAACGTCACATAATACCTCATCCATGAAGGGTTGGATTCCATATGACAATCAACACTGCTGGTTGACACTGAGATCTCATACTTGGTGAAGCCATTCAATGTTGTATGGTTGCGGGTGGGGTGTTGTCAACAATCCCAACTGTTTGACAACCTATGTTGAGATGAGGTTCTTCTGGCTTCTGCTATCAACAATAAAATGCAGTGAGGTCCCCTTCACCCACATATGTGAATAAAAAAGGAGATCCCCCTCTTCTGGTTGAATTCTTGTGATTACGAAAATAGTAGTGGGGTCTACGTCTATGATCTCTCTTCTATCAGTATTTTCTGAATTAGATTCTGAATTAGGGTTCAACTCCTTGTCTTTGATCTCGGCCACCAATGACTGTTTTGAGCGACATTCATCGGTGTTGTGCCAGGGGCTTTTGTGGAAATCACACCATTTTCCTATGTCCTTCTTCTNCCCGAACTCCCATTTTATTGTGCTTAAATTTTTGCTCGATTTTAACAGCATATCGATAAGCAACACCAAGTGATGATATGTCTAGAGAATCCATTTCAGTTTGGATGCATCTGTGTAGAGCCCCACAGTATTTCAGAACCAAATGTTGTTCGGAGTCTTTGATACCCATCTTGGTGCGCAAGGTATGGAAGGTATTGGTGAACTCCAGCACTGCTTGGCCCCTCTCTTGACGCAACGTGGTCCATCTCATGTATTGGTCTTCATAGTTTCCAAGAGGGTGATATTTTTCTTTAACCGCATCCACAAAAAAATCCCAAGTGGGCTCAGCCCCATATATTCCAAACTCCTCTGTGGAACTTTTCTCTCAGTAAGTTTCCCACCAATGTTTGACATGGGGGAGAGCTTTAAGGAGTGTGAAGGTGATATTTTCTCTATCGAAAAAATTGTGAACAGAGAAATAACCTTCTAGCATATTTAACCATTTGTCTAGGGCTTCTGCATCTATTTGTCCTTCAAATACGGGAATATCAAAATTAACTTGTACCTTGAAAGGCAAGGTGCCTCCAAAGTTATCTCTTGATGAATATGCATATGCTACTAACAACGAGCATTGAAGGATGTGGGAAAAATTCTCCATATTTCATCCCTTTGTTGTGTGAGAGCTTGCTCAAGCAACAGATGAATAGAATCTTTTGCTCCCTTGTTTTTCTTTTCTTCCACCATGGAGGTTTTCTTGGCCGTGCGAGAGAAATTTTCCTCAAGAGAGACAAGCTTGAGACCCAACTTTCTATAATCGGACCTCGTCGGGGACATGCACTGAAAAAATTATTAAGAGCAGCCTGCTCTGATACCATTGATTGATATTATTTTTGGCACGAAATGAGAGCAGAGATATAATAAAGAAATGTACAGAGACATCTCAGATATACAATAATATAACAGAAATGTATCAAATATGCAACCATAAACACAGAGATACAGCAATACACAATTTCTATTAATGAAGGAAAATGTACAAAGACTGTAAAAATACAGAGTGAAAGACTTGCTAGAATGATGGCATTTTATCTATGAGAAGAGATGTGAAGGCTACTCGCATTCGCAAGAAGATGAGTTACAATGAGGCTCTAAAGGCCCTTTTAACGTAATGAAAATCCAAAACCCTAACCCCGGAAGATGAAAAGCCAACAATTTTGTGGACCCCATTTTGGGTAGTTTGGTGTATCAACTTCCTGAGGGCGTAAATTTTTCATACGACCTTCGTTTTAGGCGCACAATAGCCTAATAGAAAGGTATATTCGAGAACTACACATGTTGCCATCAAATTTTGACTCTATCTCTAGTTTGATTGTGGCGGTTCCTAAAAAGATTGTTTAGGGCCTCAAAACGACCCTAGAAGTTTGGGACTCAAAAACTAGAAACGAAACCGCCAAAATGAGCTAGTTGGAATATGTGGGTGGCCACCGATATCCATCTAGATCACCACTCCTCCCCAACAACCTAGCATGCTACTCATTTGAGCGATAGTTGAGCTCGTTTCTCCTTTGTGGGGTGGGTGCAGAGGGAGTACACTCCACCCCTCCCCATGGACCTAGCCTATCACTCATTTGATTTGTAAGCATGGGGGAGAGAGGGAGGTAAGGAGTGAGTGAGGGTGATTTTGAGAATCTTCCCCCCACCCCTCCAATATTGTTTTTTCATGTTTTTAGTTTTTTTCCCTTTTATATATTATTTAAAAAATAAAATTTAAGTTTAGTTTCTTTAATGTTTTTTTAATTGGTTTTTAATAGTTTATATTTTTTTAAGAAAAAATATAAATGATCGTAGGGGTGACTGTTTTTTTATTTTTATTTTTTATTTATTTTAAAACTTTAAAATGTATTTTATAAAAAAATTGAATAATTTATTTTAGAATAGCATGTTTTTTCTCCTCGAATTACCATGCTAATAATAATTGAGATATGTTTCATGGAAGAAAGAAGGATGGAGAGTGAGATAGGTTAGAGAAGCGAGGTAGGTTAGGTTTTAGGGTTTGAGAGTGGAGTCTAGGCTCGAAAATGGAGGCGAAAGGGGTGGGATCACCAGGGTTGCCAGAGTCCTTGGGGAAATATCAAGACAAAAGTCAGGGAAATCAGCCGACATTCAAGGATGCAATGTTGGGGAAAGCACAAAAACAACCAGAAGATACTGAAATGGGGGGAGTAGGCAAGGATGGAAAGGACATGCCTGTGGAGCAAGGGAACCCTGGATCTGACAGAACCAAGGTGAATGACTGTCATGCACGCACATCTAAAACTCCAAGGTTTGAAGTGACCTCATCTAATATTGGCAACTATAATCAAAATATAAAGGATCATGCTTTAATAGAAAAATTCATGGGCATATGGTCATCCGAAAAATCCCTCAAGGGGTGGTTGAGCTCTAGATGGAAAATAAAATGGCAAGTCTGATCTAGGTGGCCACCCACCTTTTCGAACTGGCTCAAAACAGTTTTCTGGCAATTTTGGTAATTTACTATTTTTTAACCTTCGCACTCCTTAAAGCTCTCCCTCATGTCAAACATTGGTGGGAAACTTACTAGGAGCAAAGTTCCACAGAGGATTCTGGAATATATGGGGTCGAGCCCACTTGGGACTTTTTTGTGGATGCGGTAAAGGAACAATATTACCATATTGGAAACTATGAGGACCAGTACATGAGATGGACCACATAGCGGCAAGAGAAGGGCCAAGCAGTTCCGAAGATCACCAATAAATTCCATACCTTGCACACCAAGCTGGGTATTAAAGACTCTGAATGACATTTGCTTTTGAAATACCGTGGGGCTCTACACAAATTCATCTAAACTGAAGTGGATTTTATGGGCATCTCATCACTCGATGTTGCTTATCGATATGCTATTAAAATCGAGAAGAAATTTAAGCACCAGAACAAACGAGAGTTTGAATTTGCAAATTCAAAACAACCAAAGTATGACAAAGACGGCCCTAAGAAACAGTCTCCCAAAAACAAGTCCAATCCATACAAAAAGAAGGGTCACGGGAAGACAAAGAAGGACACCGAAAAATGGTGTGATTTCCACAAAATCCCTTGGCACAACACCGATGAATGTCGCTCAAAACAGTCATTGGTTGCTGAGATCAAAGACAAGGAGCCGAACCATGATTCTGAATATGATTCTGAAAATACTGCTAAATGACAGATCATTGACGCAGACCCCACTGCTATTGTTGTGACCGCAGCAATTCAACCAGAAGAACCAATAGATCCTGGAGAGGGGGAGCACCTTTTTCATTCATAGATGTGGGTGAATGGGACCCTGTTGCATTTTATTGTTGATAACGGAAGCCAGAAGAATCTTGTCTCAGTAGAGGTCGTCAAATAATTGGGATTGTCGACAACACCACACCTGCAACCATACAACATCGGGTAGCTTCGCCAAGGATGAGATCTTCATGTCAGCCAACAATATCGATTATCATACAGCATCCAACCCTTCAAGGATGAGGTATTATGTGATGTTTCCCCACTGGATGTCTGTGATGTCCTCTTGGACCAACCATATATGTGGAGACACCATGTTGTTTATGAGTCTCAACCTCGTAGTGTCATTGTTACTTTGGGGGGTCATCTCTACAGAATACCAGAGGTAGTTCCAACTATTGTTCCACCTAAACAATGTCGCAATGTAGTATCTCATGCCGTAAAATTCAGCTTCTTCACAATATGTTCAAAAGGAGAACATAAGGACACTACAACCACTACAGCCTCGCCCCAAGCACCTTCTATCCAACAGAAGTAGGTCGACAAGGTTGTAGCAAAGCACAAAGATTCCTTCTACACACTGACATCTCATGTAGCCAGACTGACTAAAAGGGTCCGACCCTTCAGCCACATGTTCATGACAACCTTCAATAAGCTAAGCAACACAACTTCTCCAGCAAGGCAAGCAACTCACCAAGATTCAGATTCAGCAAACACTTAATCCTCTCCCCCGAGCACTCAACGCAATGGAGACAATTGCTTCCAAAGGAGGGAGGATTCATGAAGGTGGATATCGATGGCCACCCACCTTTGCCAACTGGCTCAAAACAATTTTTTGGCAATTTTGGTAATTTATTATTTTTAGCATTTTTTCAGGATCGAGCTTCTCAATGATAACCAATGGCATGATTGAGCACCCAAAATGAATCTCATCGATGATACCTTTCCAACAAGCTATCATGCGCCTAAAACGAAGATCGTATGCAAAATTACGACCCCGGTACAAGTACAAGTTACAAGGTGATCACCTCGCCTTTCAAGGTAAAAGTTAATTTTGATATTCCTGTATTTGAAGGACAGATAGATGCAGAATCCCTAGACAAATGGTTAAACCTGCTAGAAGGTTATTTCTCTGTTCACAATTTTTCCAACAAAGAAAAGATCACCTTCGCACTCCTTAAATCTCTCTGTCATGTCAAACATTGGTGGGAAACTTGTTGCGATAAAAGTTCCACAAAGGATTCTGGAATATATGGGGTTGATCCCACTTGGGACTTTTTTGTGGATGTGGTAAAGGAACAATATTACCCTGTTGGAAACTATGAGGACCAGTACATGAGATGGACCACTCTATGGCAAGAGAGGGTCCAAGCAKTTCTGGAGTTCACCAATACATTCCATACCTTGCACACCAAGTTGGGTATCGAAGACTCYGAACCACATTTSGTTCTAAAATATCGTGGGGCTCTACACAGATACATCCAAACTGAAATGGATTTTATGGACATCTCATCACTCAGTGTTKCTTATCGATGAGTTGTTACAATCAAGAAGAAATTTAAGCACCAGAACAAACGAGAGTTTGAGTCTACAAATTTGCAACAACGAAAGTATGACAAAGACGACCATAAGAAATAGTCTCCCAAAAACCATTCCAAGCCACAGGAAAAGAAGGGTCACGGGAAGACAAAGAAGGACACCGAAAAATGGTGTGATTTCCAGAAAATCCCCTAGCACAACACCGGTGAATGTCGCTCAAAAAAGTCATTAGTGGCCGAGATCAAAGACAAGGAGCCGAACCCTGATTCAGAATCTGATTCTGAAAATACTAGTAAAGGACAGATCATTGATGTAGAGCCCACTGCTATTGTCGCGACCACAACAATTCAACCAGAAGAACCAACAGATCCTAAAGAGGGGGAGTTCCTTTTTCATTCACAGATGTGGGTGAAGGGGACCCCGTTGCATTTTATTGTTGATAGCGGAAGCCAGAAGAACCTCATCTCAGCATAGGTCGTCAAACAGTTGGGATTGTCGACAACACCAAACCCACAACCATTCAACATCAAGTGGCTTCACCAAGGACGAGATCTTCGTGTCAGCCAACAATGTCGATTATCATATGGCATCCAACCCTTCAAGGATGAGGTATTATGTGATGTTGCCCCACTGGATGTTTGTGATGTCCTCTTGGGCCAACCATATATGTGGAGACACCATGTTGTTTATGAGTCTCGACCCCGTAGTGTCATTTTTACTTTGGGGGGTCATCTCTACAAAATACTAGAGGTAGTTCCAACTATTGTTCCACCTAAGAATTCATGCAAGGTAGTATCTCATACCGCAAAATTCAGCTTATTCACAATGTTGAAGGTGAATCCCCCTGCATACAAGTGGATTCCCTCTTGGTCTTTAGACTCCTAAGGCCAAGATAGAAAAGTGCTTAACATGGACAGTGACTTCCTTTTATATCTAATCAAGCTAATGAATGAAAGAGAAGGGGAAAGATATGTACCTTATTAGCGACGTTTGTCCCTACGAAGTCCAGGTTGAGCTTCGATCTTGATCTCCCTGATAGGTCATGTAAAAAAAACAAAGATACAATGGAATTCCTACTCTACTGAGATTAGCTCAATCATATATCCATCTACTGCAGACAAACTCATATAGAACAGGCACAAGTTTGAAAGAAACAGGCCAAACATTGATTATATTAATGAGAACAAGTAAAAGTACTTATAGTCCTTTGAATGAAGGTGCAATAGCTTCTTCCAATTCTCCTTGTCCAACCCCTTTGCTCAAGTAATCTTCACTAATGGATTTGATGGCATCTCACTCATGAGATCATAATTTTGATGTAATTCCCAACCTCCATTGTCAATACCTTCTTATGATATCATAAGTTAGGTATAATTCTCAATCTTC
This sequence comes from Picea mariana, assembly GCA_032191745.1. Lineage (NCBI taxonomy): Eukaryota > Viridiplantae > Streptophyta > Pinopsida > Pinales > Pinaceae > Picea > Picea mariana. Next base: position 8,328 of record JASDQU010291844.1, read on the forward strand.
CTTGTGCCTTTCACCATGAGAAGGCCTCCTTATATAACCCTGGAGAGGTCCAACCACTTGAGATATMTTTGGGATAAGTTGAGGATTCCTCTCCTTCAGTTGAGGATCTTCCCTAAGATCATGCCTTGACCATCTATTCGAATCCAACCACCTTCAGGAATTGAAAGATTCTTCCTTGATTTGCCTCAACAAACCCAGAATTTGCTCAAACAAGGGGTAGAGCTCCCCCAAAAGGGTGCATAGGGCGCTCAAACACTCCCCCAAAGAGGCTTAGGGAGTTCCATCACTCCCTGACAGTGGATAGGGGAGCACTCCTCTCCAAAATTCAGTTTTTGAGTGTTTTTTCCAATGGAAAAAGGCTTGTACTTCCTGTCAAGTGATTTCTCTTCTTCCAAACTAACCTTTAAAGTGTCTTAAGTGTCTTTTTGATGTCATTAGAGGCATGACATAGGCAAGATGGCAGTATGATGTTTGTGACACTTGCAACACTTATAGTCAAGATGCGACACTTGCGGACAAGATGCGACACTTACAACACTCGTAATGACGACACTTGCGACACTATTGAAGTGAGTAATTTTGAGGTGTAACAGATTGCCCCCCAAAGTATGAAGTTAGAAGACGATGATGACTGAAGTACTTTGTAGACTTTTTCAAGCAAGAGTATGGACACAAAGAAACTGGAAAAAGCTTCACACAACCATCAAACAAATATTATGACATGTTTCAAAACCCAAGGCATGCATACCTATGCTTGAGTGATAAGGAATTTTTAGGTATGGTCGCCATAAAATACACTATGGATCCACAATTATATTGACAAAATGGTATAGCCATTGCAGATACAATGTGGATCTATACTCTTATGACTTGAACTGATTGTAGCCATGAAGAATACACAGTGGATCTACGAGATGACAAGACATAGCCACGACCAATACAAAGTGGATCTATGTAACAGTATATGTGTCATGGTTCAAAATAACTCCTTCGCAACCTAGGCAAAGTATACATAAGAGTGAAAACTCAACCTAGGGTCTTCTTATCGATCCCGATGTAGTACGAATCTAACCATGTGAATAGATGTCCTGATGTTGAAGATGGCAGAAACCACTTGATTACCGGTTAATGATGTAAACTGTTAAAAATCATGAGGGATCTCACCATTGATGTCAACAATTCCCAAGGTACTCTAGTACATACCGACGAATGTGAATGAATGAATTGAAGTCGAACATCCATGGAATCATCCGATCAGGGGTCAATGATGTAAACCCACTGTCGGACACGAGGAGGCATGTCATTGAGGCATGCAGGTCCCAAGGTACTAACTGGTTTCTAAGTCTAGTTCCTGGATAATGTGTTGAAGTCGACAGGAATAAACTCATCGAAGGAGGGCCTTGATGTATCCCCCATCAACAACATGAAACTGACACAGAGATGTAATTGGTAGATCAAATGAACATGGACTGACACAGGTATTGAAAAAGGATATTTTTGATGGCTGACTCTCGAGGCAGATACTTCCCTTGAACACTGAGGCACATCAACAGAAACGTGACATGGACCAAAACTTGATAATGCAGTGGATGTTGTGACTTTCGTCAGGTGACCCAAAGGAGTAAAAGAAACTCAGAGGATTGGTTTAGTGCAGAGGTTCAGTCAATTATAATGTGTGCAAAGACAAAGTGTCGTGTTCAAGGGCAACTGTAAGAGCTACTGGTAGTGTTCTCAAAAAATTGCTTGGCTTGCTTCTTTCAATTTTTCCCCCATCCAGATAGACAAGTACCTCTTTTTAATTTAATGAGATTGAGGAGGGTAACACATGCTCGATATGACTCACCTTTAGTAAGTCCCTCTTCCTTTGTTTAAGGAACTGGAAGAAGTAAGGGTTCAATCCCATATGGGCCCTTCAATGTGTGATTGTTTAATGAGTCCAGAGAAGGTAAACTTGGTGGTTTTTCATATTTAGAGAGTCTGAAAACAACTTAAAGACGACTCCAATGTTGTCTTTTTTCGTAATGTTAGTCCCGCGAGGCCGAAAAAGAGATAAATTATCACTCGAAAGATGCCCTTTCAAACCTTTTAACGAGTGGGAAAGGAAGCAAGATCACTCGGAAATCTTTTCATGTTTAGAGAATCTGAAAAGAGCTCAAAGACGACTCCAAGGGGTTCCTTTTTTGTTTATCCATGCAGGTCTGAAAAAGAGATAAAAGTTTACCCAGATGCATTCTCATGTATTTATGAGCACGAGAAAGAACAAAGACTAAGCTCGGTATGCCCCCAGCTTGAAAGCTAGTGGCTTAAATCCAGAATGATCATCAAAGGCTAGAGACATGACCTCCAAGCTTCAATTCATTCATCGACTTTGAGGTTGTCACCGATTTCTGTACTAGATGGAGAAAAAGGATACAGCTGGATGAAATGAAGGTTCAAATACGAGAGCTAACGAAAGACTCGACTCAACATCTACGAGATCTGGCGAAAGACTCGACCTGACAGGAGAGGTGACTGTTACATTTTTTAACGAGCATGACATAGGAAAAGAACTATGCTCAGGGCTCCAGGTTCAATCCCCAGATTTTTGTTTCATTTTTTAACGAGCTTTCCACAGAGAAGAAAACTATGCTCAAATCTTCCGTTTCATTTTTTAACGAGCTTGCTACAGAGAAGAGAAAATGTGCTTGTGACCTCTGTTTCATTTTTTAATGAGCTTGCTATAGAGAAAAGAAACTATGCTCATGGACTCTTCTTGATCATGGCTTCCAAGAGAATAACGCTCTGGAAGGACACCACGTCAAGGGACAAAAATCGGTCATGGCTTCCAAGAGATCTTCATTGGATGGAAGAAAATCACTCAGGAAAGAATACATGTCCAAGGTCGCAACAGAGGTAAGGATATCAGGCTCCAATAGCCCTACCAAAGAGATCACCATGTCAACTACTGGATCCAAATCATCAGAAGTTGAAGTCATAGGAGACAATGCCGCATAATTGACATGCGGTGGGGACGATACTGTCATCATATAAGAACCATTCAAGGAGTAATCCAGTCAGGACCGATGAAGGAAAGTTGATTAATAGTCACAATTCTTCCATTGTGAGGGAAATATATCACATGAAAAAGAGTGGACACAACAGCTTTCATGGAATAGACATAATCCCTCCCAAGGAGTAAAGCGAAATCCAAGGGGTCTCGGACTACAATGACATCAATAAAGATAGTTTTCCCTCCCAAAGTTACCGGAAACTAAGGAATGGTCCCTAAAGGTTGACTAGTTCTTCTGTTAAAACCTAACAGATTCTATGTAAACAGCGTAAGCTGAGGACAACCCAAAGCATGCCAAGCAACAGAGGATAAAATACTAACGGACGCACCTTCATCTATCAGCGTTTGAGGAACGTCCAAACCACAAACCTGTACTGTAATATGGAAAGGAATGTGAGAAGGAAGATGAGGTCAGATTAGTGCACCCCAATCAAGAAGGATGGCCTCATTTCTTGGAGGGGGTTTCGTGGGAGAAGGAGGAATGCCCCCCAGCACGGTAGATTATGTATTAATGAGAAAAACATGGGCAGTATCGGGTTTACTCTCTAGAGGGAGAGTAGGATTGACCGATGATGGGATCGGATCAACCACACTAGCACTCTTCAGAGGAAGAGTGGGATTGACCGATGACGTAACCGAAGCAATCACTTTGGCACTCTTCGGATGAAGGGTGGGACTAACCCAGGAAGGGACTAGATCAACCACTTTGGCACTCGTCAAAGGAGGAGTGGGAACGACTGAAGATAGAACTGAATTGACCACTTGGGTTTCATTCTCCAAGGGGAGAATGGGGTTGACGGGTGGAAATGGATCGACCTCTTTGGTGTCACTCTCTAACAGGAGAGTGGGGTCGACCGAGGATGAAAATGGATCGACTACTTGGCTTACACTCTTTTGATGAAGAGTAGGGATGATCGATGATGGAACTGGATCAACTACTTGGGTTTGTGGTTCAATCAAGGAGGAAACTAGATTGATCGCCTGATCAACCAGACTGACCAGGGATGGAACCTAATTGACCATTCCATCAAATAACAATGGGTTGGAGGAAAGCTTACAATAACCTTTTGGAAGTTGAAGTTTTTTCCAAAGAGAAGAAGCCTCGTCCATGCGAGGACAAAGGTGAGAATAATGATCACCTTTGCATAACATACAAGGGAATTTGACAGTTGTCTTCTTCTTACCAACCTTAATGTCACTAGTTGACGGGGTATCACCGGCATGACCAGCAAAGGACGATGACATGGTGGACCAAATTTATAAGACCTTGGGAATACCAGGGATTTCCCTCAAAAAGTGGTCACCCTTACAAAGACTGCAAGGGAATTTGGGTTTCAGATTCTTCATTTTAATCTTGTTGGCCTCATCAACACTCCTAGTACTATTAATAGTAATTGGTTGCTTGGATCCAACATTTGATGTTGTTGGGGCCTTG
>JASDQU010291847.1:2633-14375 GCA_032191745.1 Picea mariana
GGGGGCTTCGCCCCCGAACCCCTGCTGGTGGCCCGCTTGCCCCCAGACCCCCCAATCATGGGGATAGCCCCCCTGGACCCCGTAGAGGGGGTACCCCCCCTCTGCACTCCCCCGCGTGGAAGAGTGTACATACTTCTGGGGTGTAAATACTTCATGGGGTATAAACACGGTTGAAAGAAAGGACCTCTGAATCATGAAGATAATTAGGCTCCACAACCAACAACTATGGATTTGAATGTCAGAAGAAGCAAGCAAATCAACTCTCAGGCAGAGCACATGTCTAAAATCATGAAGGAGAAACCTCAGATGGGGTGTTTCTATCATGTCACAAGACTGAAGAACAACGTAAAGATCTCTGGTTGCTAGACAGTGGATGCAACAATCACATGATAGGTAACAAAGATTTACTTTCATGCATTGATTCTTCTATTTCGTTTGATATTTCACTTGGAAATGATTACTTAGTCAAAGTTCAAGGAAAAAGAACAGTACCTATTCTCACCAAACAAAATATAAAGAAAGACATAAACAATGTCTATCATGTTCCAGATCTGACACATAATCTTTTAAGTGTAGGACAACTTATTGAACATGGCTATCAGGTAGTTTTTGAGGGAGCATCATGTAGGATATATGACAAAAACCTCAACAGGAAATTGATTTCTGAAATCCACATGTCTATGAATAGAATGTTTCTCCTGACCCTTAGAACTTCAAATCCGATCCAATCATATGCACAAAGTGCATCCACCCCCAATGAAACTATGGTTTGACATGCAAGATTTGGACATCTACCCTTTCAAAGTCTAAGCCTTCTACAAAATCACTCCATGGTCAAAGGTCTACCTATGTTTAAAGAGAAAAATCCCCCATGTGAATCTTTCATTCTTGGAAAACATAAGAGAACTTGTTTTCCACAGTCATCCACTTAAGCTAAACAACACTTAGAGTTGGTTCACACTGACCTATGTGGACCAATGCAAACAAAGTCAATAGGTGGTATCTTTTATTTCCTAACATTTATTGATGACTTTAGCAGGAAAACATGGATCTATTTTCTTATACACAAGTCTGAAACTTTTGCAAAGTTCAAAGAGTTTAAAGATGAAGATGAAAAACTGAGTGGGAAATATGTGAAGATTCTCAGGTCAGATGGAGGAGGAGAATATAGCTCCAAAGAATTTGCAAATTTCTGCAAATCACAAGGCATCATTATGGAAACTATAGCTAGGTATACTCCACAACAAAATGGAGTGGCTGAAATGAAAAATCAGATAATAGTGAACATGGAAAGAAGCCTTCTCAGAGAGAAATGTATGTCAAATCTATTTCGGGTTGAAGTAGTAGCATGCTCAGTTTATCTCCTGAATAGATCTCCAACCATCAGTCTCAAGATGAAGGTCCCTCAAGAAGCATGGAGTGGGACAAAGATAAATGTTTCTCATCTCAGGACATTTGGATGCATTACATTCTCTCACATTCCTTCTAAATTGAGGAAGAAACTTGATGATAGACGTGAGAAATGCATTTTTGTTGGCTACAGTGAGACATCCAAAGCCTACAAAGTTTACAATATAATTTCAATGAAACTGATTCTCAGCAGAGATGTCAAATTTCTTGAAAATCAATTTTGGAGTGAGTCTAAAAATTGTCCTATGGACAGTCAAAATCCATTGTTTCCACTTCCTGAAAACATAGAATATTCAGGACAACAAAGACATCAACCCGCCCTTCCAAGATTGCAGGTACAAGGAGAGCCTGAAAGTCCTCAAGACAACTCTACTTCAATCATAAATTCATCCTCTGAACTTCAAAATCAGAGAACTCGAAACTTGAGAGAAATCCATCAGCAGTTGGATGATATTAATCAACATAATCTTTTTGCATTAATGTCATGTCAACCTACATCTTTTAAAGAGGTAGCTAAAGAGCCACATTGGGTTCAATCCATGGGCAAAGAGATTGACTCCATTGATAAGAACAAGACATGGGATCTTGTTGATCTACCTAGACAAAAGAAAAGTATTAGTGTCAAGTGGGTTTACAGAACTAAACTCAATGAAAAGGGGCATATTGAAAAACACAAGGCAAGACTTGTTGCCAAAGGATTCTCACAACAACCAGGCATTGATTATGGTGAAAATTTTTCTATAGTAGCAAGGTTGGACATTGTAAGGAATCTCTTATAGATAGAACAACTCAACACAAATGACAAGTATACCAGATGGATGCCAAGTCATCTTTCCTGAATGGTGTCTTAGAAGAAGAGGTCTATGTGGATCAACCACTTGGATTTGAAGTCAAAGATTAGCCAGTCAAAGTGTATCTATTGAAGAAATCCTTGTATGGCTTAAAGAAAGATCTAAGAGCTTGGTACAACATAATTGACACTTACCTGATCAAGAATGGTTTCAACAGAAGCCAAAATGAGCCAACTCTATACACCAAAACTGATCAACAAGGTAAAATTATGATTGTATGTTTATATGTTGATGACATGATATATACTGAAAATATTGAGTTAACCAGTTTTAAACATGCCATGCAATTTGAGTTTGAGATGATAGATATTGCCATAATGAAATATTTTTTGGGCATTGAGGTTGACCAATCAACCAAAGGGATTTTTGTCTGTCAGCAAAAGTATGTAGTTGACATTGTTGCCTTCCTAATACACACCTGGGTTAACGTGGAAGAAACCTTCAATCCACTTGGTGTGTCCTTGGGGGAAAGTATCGAGTGAAGGTGTTGTCACCTGATCCTCAAATCCTCCGTCTAGGCCAACTCCTAGCGAAGCCAAGGGGGGTAGTCCCTATAAAAATAAAACTAAGGCTTTTCTAAACTAAGAAAGAAAAACAATTTATTCTAGGAGTTTATTGCTGAAAATGAAATTCGATCATTCACCACTTAGCATTAATCATCACAAAGAATATAATGCTCATGAAACATTTATACATCAAAAGGATACAACCTATGCAATAATCAAGAGGATAAAGAGAATTAGATAACATGCATAAGTAAAACTGCTCACATAAGAAAGATTGAAATTATATTTTAACCAGTGCCTTAAAGGGAGTCATGGGCAGTGTAGATCGAAGATTTTATTATGGTAAATTTTGTAATTAGTTGGTGAAAAGTGTTTGCCCCCCTTATGTATTATTCACCAATCTAAAACTTTCCAAATGGGTGTGCCGCAGGTCCAATGAGGTGAGTTAACCCTTGACTTGAAACACTCCACCCAGGGTAGAGGTCTTAGATGAATAATCCCACTTAGAGATTGCCCTAATTATACTAGCAAGGTTCAATTACTTGATAAAAATAAAACAGATAGATCATACACCTTGCTTTGTAATTGAGGCACTTGCACAAACACTTGAAAGAAATAAAAATGAACGAAATGAATTGCAACAAATAGGTTTATATACCCTACTTTGTGTTCAAAACAGATCAACAATATATTACTTGAAAATTAAATGTTGTTTGCAAAACTGATTGAAAAGAGAAAATTACTTGAAACTGAATATGCATGAAAATCTGAGAATTTTTTTAACATGCATGAAGATAGAGTGTTGTAGTGTGCTTGAATTATGTAATTGATTATTATATTTAATCATGCACAACCTTAAGAGATAAAAGCAAACCACAACACAAATCCCCCTAAGGGGATGAAGAAACTGGGCACAAAGGCCCACTTTTATTGCATTATTACAATGGAGAACTTAGAGTTCTCTTTGATCTTGTAGCCCCTTTATACTAAGAGGGTCCTTATTTTTGGATCATCAGGGAGAGTACAATAAGAAAAGATAGAAATGAGAAACTTCGTTTTGATGAAGTCACAACCCCCCAGGGTCCCCGAAAGCCTTGAATTTCGCCCCAAATGAGAGGAATATCCTCTTGGATATGTACTTGTTGCAACAAAAAAACAAACAAAATAGGTTAGAAATGATGGAAATAAGTTTTAAACAACTAAAAAAATTCACCATAAATTTAGAAACTTTTTCTAAGGCAAAAAGGTAAATTTTTAGGGCTTTTTTGAGACTTTAAACAGACCTAAATTAGAATCCTTTTAGCGAATTTTGTTTGTTGTTTTAGGATAGATAAAATCTAAATAGATTGATAAGAAGTTAAAATCAAACACAATCTTTAACCTAGACTCTATATGAAAAGGTCAAGAAAATGCTTAAAAAATGCCTAGATCTACTATAAAAAACTGATAAACTTGTAATTAGATCTAGGAAACACATGCATGCAATCTTTAGATGTAGAAAATAAACTTTGGAGCTATTCTAAACAACATGAAACCAAAATAAAGAGAGTAGGGGAAAGAGTTTTATCGAAATTCTGAGTTTTGCTTGAGCTTGGAAAATTCAAGCTATGGGGTTCTCTTTGATGTGAAGAAGAGGGTGAATGCCTTCCTTGAGAACTCCTTGGACAGAAAAAAGGAAGAAAATGAGCTCCTTTGCCTCTCCAAAATATTAGTATGACCTGTAATATTGATACCTGCAAGTTCTTGTATTTGGTGTTTCTCTACACAAAATCTTCAGGAGCACATTAGTTTAAGGCAAAACACACATGTAATGAAATGTTTGAGTATAGATCAACAAGTAAATTGAATAATAAACAAATTAAACAACTTACTCCATCTAGATAACAATATCCCTATGATTAGCCAAATAGCAAAGATATGATGCATAAAATTAATACAACATCACCTCATGTATCCAACATTCATCTACACATTTGAGTCCACACACCAAAGCTAGCTCCAAAGACTTTATTATTTCTGAATAAGATACAACATTACAATGCTTTCTTGCCCAAGATTAGACTATCTATAGGAGAGGTCGACCCTTTCTTTTACAACAAATGGGGGTGATGGTTCCAATTTATAATGTGTTATGGTTAGGTTTTTGGGATTATGGAATGCGTGAGTGAGAGGGGGAGTGGTGCATGAGGGAATGGGAGATACGTGGGAGTGAAGGGGAGATGAGTATATAGTTAAGTGGATGTGTATATAGGTGAAGGGGAGTGAAAGTGAGGGTAAGTGGGAGTGAGTGCGAGTGAGGGGAGATGAGTGGGAGTGAGTTCGAGTGAGAGGGGGAGTTAAGGGATGCGTGGGTCCCTTAATTAATGTGCTAGGGTTTGGGAATGCACCACTTAGGAAACTGAGTCGAGTTCATTCATTGGAACCTCCTCCCAACTCCATGTCATCTAATTAAGTCGACCTCCCTTTAGTTAACTCTCTTTATGCCTTTAGTCAACTAGGGACATAGAAAAAACATGTCTAAAACATGTTCCCCAGTTCTCCTGAAATTTAGGAGATTAATTAAATTACCCCTTTTCCGTAAATTTTGAGTAAAATTGATTTTTTAGTGATAATAATCACTTTTTAGTCTCGAAAGATGGGAAATAGGGGTTTACATGATACTACGGACTGGAAAACAACTGTAAATATGACATTTGACAACATGTGATGACATATTTTTTACATTTATTGACTCATAATTAATAAATTCCAATTTTGTGGGAATTTAATTAATTCACTAAAACTTAAAAAAAACTATCAAACCTAGCTGCAATTTCCAAATGACTCGAACACTATGTCCTAGTATGAGCTTATATACATTTAGACACTAGACATTGGATTTTCCATGCCAAAACTTGCTTGCCAGCACATACTCTAGCTTTTGAGCTAAGTCATCTGAGTGAAAAAACTTAGAAATTATTTTTTTCTACTCACTGAGGCAAGCGGGAAAATAATTAACAAGTATAAAAAAACACTCCAAAGTATGTGCTCACTCTTGGTCTTGGGTGGCCAATATCCTTTTACAATCTCTCATACTTAGGACACTTATTACAATGGTGGGAATGCAAAAAAGATGGGTCTTTTATAAGACCTACTGAACTCTGAAATCTGCAAATATGAGCACTGATTGCTCATTCTTTGGCGTCTCTTTAGAAAATCTATCGTGTGCAAAATGGTGGATAACATACATCATCAAAATATTTCACATGGAAGACTACAATCCAACAAAAACTCCTATACCCCTAGGCACAAAATTGAGCAAGCAAGATGAAGGCCGTACAATTGATTCTACCTTGTACAAAAGTTTAGTAGGCATTTTGTTGTATCTTACAATAACTAGGCCAGGTATTATGTATGCAGCTGACTTTTTTTCCAGGTTCATGGAATCTCCCAAACAATATCACTAGAAAATGGCAAAAAGGATTCTGAAATATGTTGTAGGCACTCTCAATTTTGTCTTATGCTACACTCAGTCAGAAGATAATCATCTTTCTAGTTACACTGATAGTGATTTTGTAGGTAGCCTAGATGATCGTAAAATCACCTCAGGACATGCTTTTCACCTAGGCATAAAACTTATTTATTGGGCATCAAAGAAGTATCACATTGTATCAATATATTCTGTAGAGGTAGAGTATGTCGCTTCTACCTCATTTTCATGTCAAGTTGTGTGGCTGCGAAGGCTATTGAATGATGTGTGACATACTGTTATTGGATAAATCCGTAAGTGCGGACACAAACCGATCTCCATAGATCCACCTGGATCTAGAACAAAGCACACCAGAACATGACGCTTTCCTTAAGTTTTATATATTGAATTTACTAACCAAAGAGGGATGGGTGACATACCATTTAAATGTCGCTTCCTCTCGCCATCGCTATCCTAGCTTCGTTCCAATGCTCATACAATGATGATCCTATAAAAGAATGCAACCATCCAAAGTGATAGCAATAGCATAAACTCAATATAAACCTATGTATGTGATCAAGGAATCATACAATAAAACACAACTAGCTTTATAGGAAAGAATCATATTACTGTATCATATTAAATGTGAAAGAGAGATTACAACCATGGCCTTGATGTCGTAAGGTCCCTTCCAACTGTCCTTCATTCCCCACACACTTTGACTCCAAGAATTTTGATAGCATAGATATGATGATATTCACAATCTATCTTGACAAAGAAAATCTCAGAGCCACTCTAACCAAGCTAATAAACTCAAGAACCAACAAAGCTAATTCAAGCTAACAAAAGATAACTTTCTCCATGAGAACTCCTCTCCTTTTATAAGTTGAAGAGGATAAGGTGAGGAGGTTAGGATAATCCCACTAAATCATGAAAGCGAGTAAGATCCAAACCATTCGGATGCCACCTCACCATAGAAGCTTCTCCTTCTAGAAGATTCAAGAAAATGCTCATTTTTCCCACGTGCTGGAATTCTCGCACCCTAGCTATAGAGAAACCTGCGAACACCTCGCACCCTGGCTATAGTGCAACCTGTGAGAATAGGTCATTCTCGCACCCTGCCTATATAGCAACCTACGAACTTCCCTTTTTATAAGGTTTTTACATAGGAAAAAGCAGCTTCTTTTCTCAGGAGAAGTTCTTCTCCCTTCTCTCTTTAGGAACTCAGGCCACTGACCCCTCTGAAGGCAACAGGTAGGTTCACATCATTAATGATCATCGGGATGACGAAAATAATGTGTAACACATACAGAAAAGGAGCCAACTCATATCTTCTGTGACAACACTTCAGCAGTTTATTTATCAAAAAAACATGTTTTTCACAAGAAAACCAAGAAGATTGACACTCACTTTCACTTCATATGCGAGCTTGTCAATAATGGTGAAATCACCCTTCAATTTTGTGGCTCACGATATCAGCTCAAAAATATATTTACAAATCCATTGGGCAAATTTTTTTTTGATTTTCAGAGATGTTGGCACAGGGGCAGACCCAGGGTTCAATGCTTCAACAACACACCAACAAAACCCTAACTACCGGACCTTTCGGCAACACCTGCGAAGAAGGCGAAGTCTCACCCGAGGTAGAGGCAGGGGGGGTTACAGGACTCAGGTGTCTGTAACCAAGATAGGACACAAATCTGTGATTATAACACTTCTATAGAGTACTTAGGAACAACATGCATCAACCTATTAGTATTACTCACATCACAAATCAAACCCTAAGTATAGATCGACACAGTAACAATGGAAAAGTAAAAATCACACTTAGCATCATAAGCTAGATCTAGCACATTCAACATAAATACAACACTAAGCATTCATAGATGTATCTATCATATATAACAATCAATGCACTAAGAATATTTACAACATAAACATCATAGCAAAAAACAAACGATCAACACATGATATACGTGGTTCACCCCAGTGTGGGGCTACGTCCACCAACTACTTCTTCTTCTTTATTAGGCTTCAATCTCTTACATCTGTCTTCTCCTATGCACTAAGCCACAGAGCCAAGCTTCGCACCGGACATGTGATCTGCGCACTAAGCGCCAGAGCCACCTTCACAAAATCAAGTCAAGGAACATAACCAACTCCTCTATCAAGAACGAATCCTTTCATACATGTTCTGTTGCACAAAGAAACTTAGAACTACTTGCCTCTTGCACTTAGCCAATTACATTCTCCTCACTAAGATACTTCTACCTTACAATCTTTACTTATTTATACTTTTACATTCGATTACAAAAAGGCCTAATCATGGTTAAACCCATGGGCCAACATCCCATCAACCCTAATACAACAACCGTAATGAACCCCTTGTTGGGTCCACAAAACAAGTGAGATCCCACAATCTGAGCTCCACCTGGGCACTCCATCTTCGACCAGCCTGTCGAAGTCCAAAAAGTAGTCAAACTTGACCAATGTTTCCTCAAAACTTGGTCGAGCACCAACAAGACCCCAACACTCACCAGTGACTCGTCCCGAGTCACTCAGATCTGGGCAGCACTGCTTCAAATGCCTCTAGCTTAGCTCGAGCTACCTCGACTTGCTGCTTCACCTTAGCTTCCTTCTCAGTGAACTCTTGGATCAATTTCTCTGTAATAGGCCCTTCCAGGTGTTGTTCCACTGTCGTAACTTCTTGGTCCAGTTGTGAACCTTGTCCTTCAATCTCTTCAAACACTGCACAAGATTCATCCTGCACTAGTTGTATCCTCTGTGTGACTTCCATTACTCTGCCCTGGATGGAAGTAATCTTCTACTTGGATGCACATTGTTATTATGATCTCTTCCTTCTCTTAACTATCGTGAGTGACTTCATCTGCACTTGAACTTTCAGTGCATGCTGCTGCACCTCCTGTAGCTGCACTTCTAGTTTCCTCAACTCTGGATCTTCTGTGAGGTGTTTGTAGGTCTATGTGGTCCTATCACTCTACTGTTTTCATTCTAAGGTGAGGGATCTGATCCTTCCAACTGCGCTCTTAGTGGCTTCTTCCCTCTGGTCACGCACTTCCTGCGGAGTGCTTGGTACTGCTTGGATCTCCAAATCTGTTACCCTTTCTTGAAGTTGTTGGATGGCCTCAACAAGCTTTATCACTTGAACCTCGACTACCTCATGTTCCTCCTGTGCCAAGCCTGACACAGAGTGAAGTGATCCACTCACAACTTCTTTGATTGCAGTCTTCTCTGCGAGCAACTGGTCCTTTTCTTTCTGTATCTTAGCTTTTTCCTCCTCGAGCATCACCCAAAACTCATCCTTCTCATTTTAATACACGGTTACATAGTACCGCGCAACTCGTAGTTTCTCTAAGATCTCTTATTTCTCTTTATTCAGGGCTTCTGTATCCTTTTCCATCTCCTCTTGAACTCGCTGAAGCTAAGCCTCTGTTGCATCTGCTAATCTTCTCAATTGGGTGGGCTCATCCCCCAATTCTTCAATCTCCAATGAGGAAGGCGCAGTAGGTACTGCATGGACAAATTGAATAACTTGTTGTATCTCCTTCATCTCCTTCTCAAACTTTACATACAACTCTTCCTGCTTTGCTCCATATCTCTGTAAGAGATCTTCAGATGCATCCTCCATCACTCCATGGACCAAGCTGATATCATCCTCTGTGAACATAGCCTCTAGATGGGGCTTACTGGCGTGGGTATTCTTTCTTGCTGAGGGTTTCTGTGAAGAAACCTTACTCTTCTTCTATATTTATGTCTCAGTAGGGTGATCCTTCAGCGCTGTAGCTTTGAATTCTCCTTGTTTTTCTCCTTCTTCCCCTCCTACTTCTTGATTTAATTTGTCTCCTCCTCCTCCTGTGGGTGAGCTAGGTCCACTTTCCTCTGAGGTGTTGTTCTTCTCATCGGTCTTTATGTTTTGAACTTCCTCCTTTTTATTCTTCTTCTTCACACGTATCTATCCTGCATGCTCGAACCGGGTGACCAAGGGGCTTCCTATGATGTCAGATTCAGAGAATTCTACATCATCAACAGGTAAACAAAACTCCTCCAACCACTCCTTAGTGATCTGCTCCATGTCGTCGTCAGTCAGCTTGTAATAGGACTGGAATTCTTCCTTGCTCTCATCCCTGCACGTAGTGACATAAATAAAGTGCGGATATGCATAGAACTTAGCTAGTGGACTATACTGGTGCAATGTATGCAGTGTCATGCATAGGAACGACTCAATGGCAACCTTCAATTGTAGATAGTAGGAATGGAACATGGCGTTCGACTGCCATTACTTCGACATGTCATTCATATACCATAAGGTTGAGAACTTCGTGGCCAATGGATCTGATGTTTCAATCTGTGGGAAGGTGGCTCCTTCTGTCAATTTCCAAGCGACAAATGCAATCAGCATGAGTAGCCAGTTGAAGTGGAACTTGTATCCCTAATCCTGTGCTTCGCCACAGTCTTTCTCAAGCTCATTGACGAGGTAACTCACCCAATTATATACATCCCCTCCACACATTTCCCTACAAGTTCCACCATGAACTCGATGATGCAGGTGGATATCGGTGGCCACCCACCTTTTTCGACTGGCTCAAAACAATTTTCTAGCAATTTTGGCAATTTACTATTTTTAGCAGGTTTTAACTTCCGGGGCCATTTTGAGGGCCTAAATGAAGGTTTTTCAAGATTGAGGTTCTCAATGATATCCAAAGTCATGCTTGAGCCCCCAAAATGAATCTCCTCGATAATACCTTTCCAACGAGCTATCATACTCCTAAAACAAAGATCCTATGCAAAAGTTACGACCCCAGGAAGTTGATGTACCAACTTACCCAAACGGGGCCCACATGACTTTTGGCACTTCATCTCCTAGGGTTAGGTTTTTGGATGTCTAGGATTTTTGGAATTCTTGTTTATTATAAAAAGGCATCCAGAGCCTCATTGTAATCATCTTCTGGCGAATGCGAGTAGCCATCACATCTCTTCTCAGAGATAAGCTGCCACCATTCTAGCGAGTCTTTCACTCTGTATTTTTACAGTCTCTGTACATTTCTTTCATTAATAGAAATCATGTATTACTGTATATATGTGTTTATGGTTTCATGTCTGATACATTTATGTTATCTTATTGAATATCTGCGATATCTCTGTGCATTTCTTTATTATATCTGCGCTCGCATTTTGTGCCGAAAATAATCCGGATCAGTGGTATCAGAGTAGGTTGCTCTTGATCATTTTTTTTAGTGCCTGTCCTCGACGAGGTATGAGTATATAAAGTTGGGTATCAAGCTTATCTCTCTTGAATAAAATAGCTCTCGCACACCCAAGAAACCCTCAATGGCAGAAGAAAAGAAAAACGACAGAGCAGACAATCCTATCAATCTGTTGCTTGAGAAAGCTCTCATGCGACAGAGGGACGAAATGATGGAGAATTTTACCCACATCCTTAAACACCTGCCGATAGCATCAGGCGCATCTTCATCAAGAGACCACTTTGGAGGCACCTCGCCTTTCA
>JASDQU010291850.1:0-14292 GCA_032191745.1 Picea mariana
CCTTTGTCAAACTTTTTCTCTGGATGTTTGCCAAGAATGCATCCTTGACATACACCGCTTGTGAATTTAATAGCTGACAATCCTTCTACCATGTTCTCCTTGCTGAGTTGATGCAAGTACTTATAGTTTATATGGCCAAATATTTCATGCCATAACCTGCTGATATCATTAGATTGTGACAGTAATACAATGCTAATAGATTTAGGAACTGTTAGCACTCTGTAATTTTCCTAAGGCTACGAAGGCAATCACAGAGTTAACCTCGAACCACTTCGAGTCTTGGATCTAGCCCTCCAAGACTTAGAGAGGGATCTCTCTTTTAGATTTAACTTGGTTTGTAAGGGGTGGATTTTAGGCTAGCTGTGAAAGCAATAAAAATATAGAGTTGGGGTTTTTAAATGGTTGTTTTGGGACAGCAAGGAGGGCCATTGGGCAAATGGGGTTGGTGCTTAAAAAAGTGATTCACATCTCAGCTCTGGACAAGACTTTTACACAGGGAAAGGTAGCAGAAACCTTGGATCGATTTAATTTTTGATGGCGTCAGTTTGAGGAAGAAGTAGGGGAGGTAAAAGCCAGGCACAGGAGCAGCTAAGAATTCCTTAACTAAGCTTTAGCAGAAAACATAAAGATCATCAAAAGCTCAGAGGCAGAGTATCTGTTGATAAATTCTTCTTCTATTACTTTCCTTCTGATAATAAGAATTGAAAACAAATTGAAAGATAACAGGAAAAACATTAAACAGAGGAAAAACACCACCAATATCTCCACACAGGAATCCTATGAAAAACTTATCCTTTACTGATCAGTCTTTAAATGATTATAGAAAAACGTTTTCTGGCCAAGCACAACCATCAACTCCAGCAAAGAAAAATAAAGCTACAGGTCAAGACCTCTCACACAGGTCGAAACAATAAGAACAAATACTTTACTGCTAGAACCCTCTCCTCTCAGCCCAGTCGAACCCTTGTTCTATATTTTATAGGTCTATAAATAATAAACAAACCCCCCAGCCTTTCAAGACTCGAGCTCTACCTCTCTGCTTTCTAAAAATAGAAAAGCATTTACAACAATTGACACCTATAAATTTGTCTCCAACAGTAAACTAAATGAAAACTGAATTTGGTGACTGTTTTCTTTGACATCTGGCATATTGGAGGAGGTTTAATGATTTGCTGGCGAAAAGACTGAACGTTGGAGGTTTATTAAGTTTTTTTTGGTGCATAGACTGTAACAGCCTCAAAACTGATGAATGCAGCAGTCCTTGGATGCTGGAGGTTGTTGGAGACTTGCTGCCAGTTGGAGGAAATTGTGTTTAACCTCTGCCATGTGTCCCCTGATTTTTCTCCATCATTGCCTCAAATCCTGGATGATTATCATTCTAGATCTGCCTCAAATCGTGGATCTGTTTCTTTTTACCAATTTTTTCATTGCAAGGTGTCTTCTGTAGCTTTAGGGGTGATGATTCCGTGGCTACAACATTTGTGTTGTCAGTTGCCACTTAAACCCTGACCACCTCAACCAATAAACAAAAAATCCAACTGCTTCTGCTTTGCACGCACCTGAAGCATTTTCATTGTTGAACCAATGATATCTGACAATTTGGAAGGAACATGTTCAAGTTCAAGTCTTCCTGCTTCTATCTTGGCTAGATAAAGAATGGCGTTTACAATGTGCAAGGGGCAATCTGCAGACTGTGATACATTTATAAGGTGTTCCCATTGCTCCTCTGTCAGGTCTATATCCAGTGCCAATGATGCCATTCCTATAATGCCATGAATGGGAGTTCTTTCAACGATGCTCAAGCCCAGACCAATCCCACCATAGAGCTTTGTTGTTGAACTGTTTGCTTGAGAGAATGCCTTGAAGACCTCCTTCTGTTTTTCTTTACTGATGCCAATGATTGATTATTCATCCTTCTGAAAATCAATGGACCTGCATTCCTTTACCAAGTGTTGATTACTAATTTCCTACCCATCTATATGGAAATTTCATGATATATGAAGGAAGATTGACTACCTGAAACTGTATGACTAATCACCAAGGTTGCATTCTCTAAAACCCTGAAACTGCTCAGGAAACCCTTGACTGATAACCATTTTTAATATCTGGAAAAACACCTTATTCAGATTTAGATCAGTGTTGTGCTTGTGCTTTGTATTTTTGTTTTGGGCTTTTCTGTGCATATCTTTGGACTTCCCAGAAGCATTTTCTTCTAAGTATTTCTGGTGCTCATCCATGCTTGAGAAATGGTAACAGTGTCTGTTCTATGTTCCTCATGAATACATGCAATGACTTTCGTGGCTAAGGACGTTGTTCCTTCTTACATTTTGATGAAGCGTTTGCATGGAGATTTTGTATGCAACCTCCACCTACTGACCAGAATTGGAATATAAGAGCTACATAAGCAGGTTCAATTACCTAATAATCCACATTTCAACTTCAAAGCAATAAAAAAAAACAAATTTGGGCACTACAGAAAAAACCACGTCATGGTAGCATCATAGTTGAGCTTCAGATGCAGAGGAAGTTGGTTTTGGATTGAGCAATGACTGAAGTGTATTGACAACAATACTTCTGTTGGGACAAAATCTTCCTCGTACTGCACACACAATGCCGCAATAGCAGCCATATTTTAAACAGCCTTTGGAGGATATTCACTCTTCAACCTTTATTGATACAATCTGTGCTAACTCAGAATTCTGCATAGTCTGTTCATGCCCTTCACTTTGAATCTCCTCTTTCTCTAATTTGATCTTTTTAATGGTACTTGCCTCTGCATCGCCACTGTATGGTGCATTTAAATCAAAGTTCATCTGAAGTTCATTTTGTTCCTGATGTGAACCTTGTCTTAAACGACCTGATGAATCTGTTGTTTCCCCCAAAACCTGATTCTGCTCGAAGTCTTCCCTTTCTCGTTGCAAAGTTTTCTAGAAGATTTCCCTTGACAATATTTGTCAGTCATGGCACTCAACTCGGTGTCCTCCACTTTAACAACTTTATAATCCACACTTCCATGCCTGTTCAAGGCTGTTGACTCAATCTGGAAATTATTTTCCATTTTTACATCCTTTTTAGGTTGTTCATCCCATACCATAGCCAAAACAGATGCCAAGGATTCTCTCAGTTTGGCTCTGACTGAGTCAGTTGAATCAACATGACCCTTGAGAGAAAATAAATCTATCTGTACAGTCCGAGAAAGAGGTAACTCTTGAAGAAACTTGTGAAATCCATCGAGCCGAACTCTTCCCTTAACTTCGACATATGTAGACCAATCTTTTGCTGAGGTTTTCTCGCCACTTCTGAAAACAACAACAACTATTTTAAAAACAAAGGGATTTAAATGTACAGTTCCCTCGTTACCCCGTCAGTAGCAATTTTGGTTGAACTCATGTCTGGTGCATTTACCTCAACTAATTGACCAGATGATGTACACGATGGAAGATAAACAGGGGGAACTAAACCACTGCCAATTTCGTTATGGTCAAGACTATAAACTAAACCAACAACTTCATCCATATTTGGGACTTCGTCATTTTTAGTATGCCCCTGTCTATTTTTCCACTACAAAAAGAACACCTGGTACAACCCTCGGACACCTGCGTAGTCGCCTTCTATGCATGTGTCCTCCTCTGCGTTGGACACCTTTAATCCGATTCAACACCTGTCATAGGGTTTAGAAGTGTAGTTTTATATATTTTTCGATTTTCTGTGGGCAATATCCCACATCCACAAGAAGGGAATACACAAGGGTATTGATATTTGCTAATAGTTGCAAAATAGTTCGATGTAGTGAGCCCAAGGCATGGGCTTTGGAGTTTGGTGTTGGCACTGGCTTTGGCTTGTCTGTTGGTTGTTGGTGTATAAAATGGCGCTGGCTTATGTGTTTTCTGTTGATTTGTGGTGTTGAATACTCAGGGGGTTGGCCCTAGGCCAACAATATTTTTTTGCTAAACATATTGTCAAATTTTTGCATAAACACTGCTAAAAGGCAAAGGCTAAGGGGCCAATTTTTTGCCAAATTCACCAAAAATAGCTAATAAATCCAATTTTACATTTATCCACAAGAATAACAATTTTTTGCCTTTCAAACCAATTCCCAATTTTGCTAAAAAATGCACCAAAACTCACTTTGAAGTTCGCATGCAAGAATTCATCTTATGCTTGGTCAGTGTCGGGCGCTTTCCGCCGCCTTCGCCATGCATCATGAGCAAACACATATGCCTAAAAAACATAAATATTATTCAGAACGCTGTTCCTCTATTATATAGGGTTCTAACATAGGCTCCACCTGGGGAAAATAGCTCTGAAGGAGGTGTTTAGAATCCATGAACTCTGAATTTCGCCGACCAGCTGCTCATTGGGCTGCCCCCAAACCGTAAATTGAAAATAAACTATGAAGAAATGAAAAAGAAAAGATGCTCATTCTGTTGAGCTTATTGGCACACTCCTACCTACCCTAATCTAACAGTTATTGCTTCGATCAGGTAATGAAAAAGTGCCAATGAAGCCAACCCAGCAGTTGATCCCATGATTGGGTTTCCTCATCATGTTTGATGAAAATCAAGGCTGAAATATGTACTGGCAGCTGATGACATATTTGGTCGTTATAGAGAAAACATGATTGAACAGTTATACTGAAAAGGAGCTCCATATAATTTGCAACCGGGTCAATAAATATACGATCTATTGGTTGATTCTCCAGGTATTCATTCAACATTCTAACATGGATAATTTTCCCATCCATGTCCTCAATATTAGACCATGACTGCAACTGTTCAATTTCAGACTTATGCTTGCAAACAACATATTCGTCAATCATAAAATTGAAAGATGATACAATATCTTTTGGTTTTGGAGACGTAAGTTTCTCATAAAATTGATTTGGATTTTGGAAACTGTAGTACTGAATCTTAGTATTCAAGAGCTCAATATCCCTTTCGAGTTTTTCAGACAACAGCTCGAGAACACAAATTATACTTTCATGAGAAATTTTTTTCGATTCCCAATAATGAAACAAGGCTGTTAATGGAACTTCATCAATTTGAAAATCTGCCAACTCATCCCTGAAATCTTTTATAGCTTCACAATATATAGGATTTTCCACATACCTTGTCATCTTGAAGCATCGTCAAGGCTTTGAAATCTGGATTCTTTAGCAGTGAAGTTGCTTGTGAACTTTGAAGCTTGAGATCTTGAGCAATGGAGTTGCCAGGTGAATGGTACAGCCTTCCAGTGTTTGGCTTCTGTTCACCATCAGAAGTCAAAACTGAACTTGAAGTGCAACTCTGGAGAAGGTCCCTAGTGGAGTCGCGAAAAATGTTAGCGCTCTGTAGTTTGCCTAAGGCTGCGAAGGCAATCACAGAGTTAACCTCGAACCACTTTGAGTCTTGGATCTAGCCCTCCAAGACTCAGAGAGGGATCTCTCTTTTAGATTTAACTTGGTTTGTAAGGGGTGGATTTTAGGCTAGCTATGAAAGCAATAAAAATATAGAGTTGGGGTTTTTAAATGGTCATTTTGGGACAGCAAGGAGGGCCATTGGGCAAATGGGGTTGGCGCTTAAAAAAGTGATTCACATCTTAGCTCTGGACAAGACTTTTACACATGGAAAGGTAGCAGAAACCTTGGATCGATTTAAGTTTTGATGGCGTCGGTTTGAGGAAGAATTAGGGGAGGTAAAAGACAAGCACAGGAGCAGCTAAGAATTCCTGAACTAAGCTTTAGTAGAAAACATAAAGATCATCAAAAGCTCAGAGGCAGAGTATCTGCTGATAAATTTTGCTTCTATTACTTTCCTTCTGATAATAAGAACTGAAAACAAATTGAAAGATAACAGGAAAAACATTAAACAGAGGAAAAACACCACCAATATCTCCACACAAGAATCCTATGAAAAACTTATCCTTTACTGATCAGTCTTTAAATGATTACAGAAAAAAGTTTTCTGGCCAAGCACAACCATCAACTCCAGCAAAGAAAAATAAAGCTACAGGTCAAGACCTCTCACACAGGTTGAAACAATAAGAACAAATACTTTACTGCTAGAACCCTCTCCTCTCAGCCCAGTCGAACCCTTGTTCTATCTTTTACAGGTCTATAAATAATAAACAAACCCCCCATCCTTTCAAGACTCGAGTTCTACCTCTCTGCTTTCTAAAAATAGAAAAGCAGTTACAATAATTGACACCTATAAATTTGTCTCCAATAGTAAACTAAATAAAAACTGAATTTGGTGACTGTTTGCTTTGACATCTGGCATATTGGAGGAGGTTTAATGATTTGCTGGCGAAAAGACTGAACGCTAGAGGTTTATTAATTTTTTGCTGGCGCATAGACTGTAATAGCCTCAAAACTGATGAATGCAACAATCCTTGGATGCTGGAGGTTGTTGGAGACTTGCTGCCAGCTGGAGGAAATTATGTTTAACCTCTGCCATGTGTCCCCTGATTTTTCTCCATCATTGCCTCGAATCTTGGATGATTATCATTCTAGATCTGCCTCAAATCGTGGATCTGTTTCTTTTTTCCAATTTTGTCATTGCTAGGTGTCTTCTGTAGCTTTAGGGGTGATGATTCCGTGGCTACAACATTTGTGTTGTCAGTTGCCACTTAAACCCTGACCACCTCAACCAATAAACAAAAAATCCAACTGCTTCTGCTTTGCACGCACCTGAAGCATTTTCATTGTTGAACCAATGATATCTGACAATTTGGAAGGAACATGTTCAAGTTCAAGTCTTCCTGCTTCTATCTTGGCTAGATCAAGAATGGCATTTACAATGTGTAAGGGGCAATCTGCAGACTGCGATACATTTATAAGGTGTTCCCGTTGCTCCTCTGTCAGGTCTATATCCAGTGCCGATGATGCCATTCCTATAATGCCATGAATGGGAGTTATTTCGACGATGCTCAAGCCCAGACCAGTCCCACCATAGAGATTTTTTGTTGAACTGTCTGCTTGAGAGAATGCCTTGAAGACCTCCTTCTGTTTTTCTTTACTGATGCCAATGATTGATTATTCATCCTTCAAATCAATGGACCTGCATTCCTCTGCCAAGTGTTGATTACTAATTTCCTACCCATCTATATGGAAATTTCATGATATATGAAGGAAGATTGACTACCCGAAACTGTATGACTAATCACCAAGGTTGCATTCTCTAAAACCCTGAAACTGCTCAGGAAACCCTTGACTGATAACCATTTTTAATATCTGGAAAAACACCTTATTCGGATTTAGATCAGTGTTGTGCTTGTGCTTTGTATTTTTGTTTTGGGCTTTCCTGTGCATATCTTTGGACTTCCCAGAAGCATTGTCTTCTAAGTATTTCTAGTGCTCATCCATGCTTGAGAAATGGTAACAGTGTCTAGTCTATGTTCCTCTTGAATACATGCAATGACTTTCGTGGCTGAGGACGTTGTTCCTTCTTACATTTTGATGAAGCGTTTGCATGGAGATTTTGTATGAAACCTCCACCTACTAACCAGAATTGGAATATAAGAGCAGCATAAGCAGGTTCAATTACCTAATAATCCACATTTCAACTTCAAAGCAATAAAAAAAACAAATTTGGACACTACAGAAAAAACCACGTCATGGTAGCATCATAGTTGAGCTTCAGATGCAGAGGAAGTTGGTTTTGGATTGAGCAATGACTGAAGTGTATTGACAACAATACTTATGTTTGGACGAAATCTTCCTCGTACTGCACACACAATGCCACAATAGCAACCATCTTTGCAACAACCTTTGGAGGATATTCACTCTTCAACCTTTATTGATACAATCTATGCTAACTCAGAATTTTGCATAGTTTGTTCATGCCCTTCACTTTGAATCTCCTCTTTCTCTAATTTAATCTTTTTAATGGTACTTGCCTCTGCATCGCCACTGTATGGTGCATTTAACTCAAAGTTCATCTGAAGTTCATTTTGTTCCTGATGTGAACCTTGTCTTAAACGACCTGATGAATCTGTTGTTTCAACCAAAACCTGATTCTGCTCGAAGTCTTCCCTTTCTCGTTGCAAAGTTTTTTAGAAGATTTCCCTTGACAATATTTGTTAGTCATGGCACTCAACTCAGTGTCCTCCACTTTAACAACTTTATAATCCACACTTCCATGCCTGTTCAAGGCTGGTGACTCAATCTGGAAATTATTTTCCATTTTTACATCCTTTTTAGGTTGTTCATCCCATACCATAGCCAAAATAGATGCCAAGGATTCTCTCAGTTTGGCTCTGACTGAGTCATATGAATCAACATGACCCTTGAGAGAAAATAAATCTATCTGTACAGTTCGAGAAAGAGGTAATTCTTGAAGAAACTTGTCAAATGCATTGAGCCGAACTCTTCCCTTAACTTCGACATATGTAGACCAATCTTTTACTGAGGTTTTCTCGCCACTTCTGAAAACAACAACAACTGTTTTAACAACAAAGGGATTTAAATGTACAGTTCCCTCGTTACCCCATCAGTAGAAATTTTGGCTGAACTCATGTCTGGTGCATTTACCTCAACTAATTGGCCATATGATGTACACAATGGAAGATAAACAGGGGAAATTGAACCACTGCCAATTTCATATTATGGTCAAGACTATAAACTAAACCAACAACTTCATCCATATTTGGGACTTCGTCGTTTTTAGTATGCTCCTGTCTAGTTTTCCACTACAAAAAGAACACCTGGTACAACCATCGGACACCTGCATAGTCGCCTTCTATGCATGCATCCTCCTCTGCGTTGGAGACCTTTAATCTGATTCAACACCTTCAATATCAACAATTCCTTCTCCGCACACCATTGCGGGTGTGGCATCTCCCAAGTAAATTGGGGATCTGGTGCTTTCTTCGATGGAGAAAAAAGCATCTTTTGATGCAGCCATATGGTTCGATGAACCTGAATCAAGGATCCAAGCTGATGGAGTGGATGTGACATCCATTAAAGCATGACCATCTCGTGCTCTCCCTCCCGTTATGTTATCATCTTTCTTCTTTGCATTTTCGAGCACCGTGAGATTGTGCTGCTGCAATTGCTTAGCCATCTCATCGATAGTCTTCCTCATGCAATTTTCTTCAGGATGAAAACATTTGGAATAGTATCTAAAAAGTGTTATTTCTTTATTCTTATTCTTACCCTTAGGCTCAGAATAGTTCTCTGAATATTGTGCGAATCTCTCCTTCTTCGATTCATGAAATTTACCCGTTCCTTTTTTCTTGTCTTTTCCACTGCTCTTTGGAGCATCCGTAGCCACAAGTGCTTGGTTCTTGGAATGCTTTATGGCACCCATTTGGACTAACTTAGATTTCTCTTGATTCAATGCTACAATGAAATCATTCAATGGAGGCATTTTCCATTTTTCCCAAGTCAATTTAGATGCATGAAAAGACGACACAAATACAGAATATTCAGGGCCTAATTTCGAGAGAATTGAAAGGATGAGTTGTTCTTCCTTTTTCATGACTCCACATGCATTAAGTTCAATGAGGAGGGATTTGAACTTGGTGAATAATTCTTGCAGGTTGCTGAAATGAATTGGACTTAGGGATATGAGTTCATTCTCCAATTGATGCACTCTCATTGCATCCTGCTTGCTGAATAGTCCTTCCAATGTGGTCCAGACCACATCGGGAGTAGTGGCTCCACTGACATGAAAGAGGATATCTATGGAAATTGATAGGAATATCATCCCAATTGATTCATCTAATTTATTGAAATACTTTATCTTCTCTGATGCAATAGTCGGTTCATTCTCCATTCCCATTGTTACCCGGTAAAGCCCTTTGCTTCGGAGGAGTAGAGAGATCTCTGTCTTCCATTCGAAGTAATTGAAAGGATTTAGAATGAGTTTTGTGGGATGAGAGAGATGATCCATTGCTTCTTTCTGCACCTCCTGATGATCTATACCTGCAAATAAAACTGTGTACAATCCACTAGATTCAATCTAGCTCTGATACCATGTAGAATTCCTGCAGAAACCCTGATAGATCTAGAATTCTAGTTAAATTGAACACAAACAATTTGTTGATATTGAAGAGATGAGAGAAAGTTTTTGATCCATAAATCAGAGAATTATATTAATCAGAAATTAATATACATGAGCAACCAACCTCAAAAAAGAAGAGAGGATGTGAATATATCGAATTTCCAACATAGAAATTCTAGTCAAAAAAGGCTAGAAATAGCTAAAATAGGTGTCATAAGCTAAGGGAGACCACATAGTTCGACCTAGACTAATAAAGATACATGTCACACACTCAAAAGAGTCAAGTGATGTGCATTATCTCACTTAATCTCACTTAACTGACAAGAGAAGTAGTTCCAACTCAGTGAACTGACCCAAAATAACAATTACTAATAATAGTAAAGGAAAAATCATTAATTAAGAAATAAATCTCTCACTCAAAGAGGAGGTGCGCATTCCCCAATAATGGATGATTTTTTCATGGGGGATTTGGAATAAATCAAGAATAAATCAAGAATAAATCAAGAAAAATCAAGAAAATCAAGAACCAGGAGTTGAGTCTTGATCTAAAATTTGCAGTTTTCCCTAAAATCTAGGGATGAGGCGCCCTTCTTCTCTATGTGGCCAAATTAGGTGAAAGAAAGTGTAAATTAATATATTAACCAAGATCTAGGAGTCTAAGCTAGGTATAAACTAATGTAAGTTAGGGATATGCTCCAACAGCCCAAACCCTTGGTTTATGTCTTCATATTTATGACATGGTTAGAGAATCCATCATCCTTATGCCTCCACCACTACCTTGACATGTCACCACTTCCATGATGTTCTTAAACCCATCCACTTTTTCCTTCTACTTGTTATAAGGTAAAATCAAGTTATTTTTGTACGTTGCCATCTCATCAGGACATTTCATAGTGCATCTAAAGTACACTTTTCTCTCATCACCATAATTACACTTATGATGTTTTGTCAGTTGATCTCCTTGTTTCCAACACTCATGTTTTTAAAGAAATAATCCAGGATTTCATCATTTAAAGAATTTATAATTGTTTTTCCAAGATTTCAAATTTCTCCTAGTTCGATGCTGCAGAAACTGTTGTTTTCAGACAAGCGCTACAGAATTTGCTGCAAACTGGTCGGTGAAGGTGAATTGGAGGTTAGACCAGCTGCAGGTGGTTTAATCCAAGATCAAGCATATCAATTTTTAAGCCACAACCTCTAGGTACTCCATGAGATTTTTTAATCCTTGTTGAAGAACAGTAAAAGGATGTGCTTGTATCTCCTCTCCCAGGTGTTGCGAATTGGTGAATCCATGCTACCAACCATCCATTTTACCTTTGTTATCTCAATTTTCAACCAACTATAGAGCTCTTAGCTTCTTTGATATAAAAATTGAGAAAACCTTGCTGTCAAGCCACTGTGCCTATCTCTTATTTGGCTTTTTCTTCCTGCACTATGAATTTTGCTGTGAATCCCCTGTTTTGGCGTTGCAAACCCTGTACATCAACTCAACACTAGTATCCACTTACCTCGCAACCTGTACCAGCTGGTTACTATTAATATTTCCATTTTAATTTCAAGTCTAAATTCAATCTATTTTGTTTTGGAAATTGAAAAAAAACTTTGCTGATAAAGTTATGATGATTTTGTAAAAGTGAGGGTGAGGTATTGAAACAAATCGTTTGCAGCAGGCTTCCTCCTTGCATCTCCATTTTTCATGTATGGTATTCTTCCATTTCCTAATATCATATTCTCTTTCATAAGTCTAGGGGTCAAATTGGATGAAGAATATTAAAACCCTAGACAAAAGCCAACTCTGAACAAGATTATCCCTCCAAACCCTAAGACCCCTGTCCTTATGTTTTGCCTCTTGCATTACTTAGATTGTTGTCTTAGTTTTCTTCCTATAACAACAAATGGATAGTCCACAACAACAAAATGATCACAAGGGTGGGGACATAGTGAGGATTGAACCCTATGACATGCAACTATTTACTGTTGAACCTCTAATCAAAGAGGTCTTCCAAAGAGTGGGATGTTTCAATTTCTGTCAGAAGATGCATAGGGGGCACCTTGAGGTAGCTAGAGAGTTTGCATTAAATTTTGATGGAACCAAAACTAAGGTGGTAATTCTTGAGCTTGAGGTATCTGAAGAAACCATATCAACAACTACTGAGATACCAAACACTGGTGAAAAATGGTTTAAATCCATGAATTTAAATGTAGCCTTCTATAAAGAATTCCTTAAACCAGAGTGTCAGGGAGATAACCTATCAAAGGGAGTTCCTAGGAGCCACATGGTTGAGGGATTTGACAAGATGATAAAGGGATCCAAATATATTTCACTTGTGAGGGAAGGTTCAATATGATTTATCAGTACCATATTAGACTTTTGTTTCACTTCATAGGCAAAGACCTCATGAACCTCACTTTCTATTTGTTTAGAAGAATTGGGAAAATGGATGACAGGGTCCAAGCCAAGTCCAATGCTTTGGACACAATTTTTTTTCAATCAGGGTTGATTAAGATGCTTGTCATGGAGGACTTGAAGAAGAAAAACATTAACTGGGATAAGTTCATTGCCTCTGCACATTTGCAATCAAATGTTGCTCCTACTCCACAATCTAAAGGGCATATTTCTCTTTAGGTTGATAACACTATTCACACAGAGACAAGTAGGAAGAGGAAGAGAAATGACATTGCTAAAAGTGATGAGGCTCCTAAGGAACAACAAGAAGAAGGGAGATCTCATTACTCTCCACAAAGGGATTTTTCACCCCAAACAACTCCAGAATTAGTAGAAATTCCATCATCTAGAGCCACAGGAAAAAAAGGAAGGAGGTTACTCTTCCCCTTACCAACTACTGCAGTTGAAATTAAATCTAGGAGGCCCTTCACTAGGTCATCAACCAAGAAGGAAAGTGTTGAAAAAGAGGTCATAACAGAAGCTCCTATCAAGAGGAAGGGTAAAGGTAAAGTTGAAGCTGTTGAAAAACATATTGAAGTCATAGACATAACCACTCCCCTTGAAAACCCTACCTTCAAAAGACTGATCAGACAGCTCCAAGAATCCAACAAGGAGATTGCTAACTTGAAGGGAGAAGGGTTGGCTGAGAGGAAAAAGTTGAAGGATTTGATGGATATGTATTTGGAAACTATTGATATGGCCAGGTTTACAACAAGGATATTTCTTCCCCTCCATAGGAAGATTAAGAATTTTTACAGACATAACAAGGATTTACAAGCTCAAATGAGAATAATTAAGCTGGAGGTGCAACCTTTCAAGGAAGAGTTATCCCAAATAAATTTGAATGTGTTGGCCCAAGCTGCCACCAAAAGGAGTACCAGACTCAGGAAGTGAAGTGAAATGTCTTAAATAATCTCAGTTTTGAAAGTGGTTATCCTTGCATTTTGAATATTTTGAGGAAAATATAATGCTTATAGATGAGTTTTCACTCATACACCATATTTTGAGGCCTCTACATGCTTACTTAACTATGGGAATTTTTTTTGTGTGTTTTTTGCTCAAACTAGACAAATTGGACAACTACATGACATTTCACAGTGCCTAGCACTGTGAACTGGTCTACACAGTCAGACGTTGCAAACTTTGTTGTGAAATCTGCTACGAATTGGATGATACAGTCAACGCTACAAGATTCACTACAAAATCCTATTTTGATGGGTTCAAGAGGATTAACGGTCACCAAATGGATTGGGGATCATGGTACAATTGTTTAGAGGTCAGTTAAAGCTAGAGGATACCTGGAAACAAAGGAAATGTGCTCAAAGGACACCTCATTTTGCAAGATTAAGGTGTTAGGATAGTTGCCAACATTGGCCTTTTTTATAGCAGTTTGTTTTTTCCAGTTTGTATAGGTTTAAGATTTTCAGTTTAAGGTGGAAGAATCCTATGTTATAGGATAAATCTCACATTTTATGCTATCATTCCTTGTTTAGGCTATAAAAGCAACATTAGAAGACATTTTGTAGGTTTGAATGGTTGAGGTAAAAGACCTTTTAGGTGATTTTAATGTGTTAAGATCCAAAGACTGAATACAAAAGCACCACAATAGATATACAAGAACAATATGTAAAATATTCTTTATTACTATCAAACCCTTAGGGTAGGGCAACATCATACAATGGATCCTATTATGGAAGGGATCCTCTCCTGTTCACTTGCCTCTTCGAGGGGGCATCCTCCTATTGAGCTACCACTCCACAATACAATATTTCTCTTCTTGTCTCATTACATTGCTTGAACTCCTTTATATAGTGCTACCATCACCTAAGAACATTCTAGAGGAGGAATCTTCTAGAAGTAGAA
>JASDQU010291853.1:0-10747 GCA_032191745.1 Picea mariana
CTCTCACCCCCCCTCCTCTTTCTCTCTCATCATATCATCATATTCATCATTAATGTAACAAACACAATCAAGGTTTTTTTGACAACCAAGAACAAAATCATCATCTCATTTAACCAATAAAAACAAGATATCATTTAAAAATGCACTAAAAAAGCAAACACTTAGGATAAACACATTAGACACAAAAATCCTACAAAGACACAAATAAAAATACATATTAAAAGCATAAAATGACAATATCATATCTAACAACAACAATCATGTTATTTAACAGCCAAAAGCAAAACCATACTATCTAACAAACAAAAACATTTTATCATTTAAAAATACACAAAAACAATAAAGATAATCATTACTATCCATATCCACCCTATAAACAAACTCATCATATCACAATTATTTATAAATAATAATTGATTGATTTATAAACAAACAAATTTAACATTAAAATAAATATAGACTTTTTAATTTATAAAAAATAATTGTTCTATCAAGATGTGTTGAAGAGATCGATATATATTCTCCCTTCCTTATCAATGGACCACCACACATGTCCTTAGTTTTATATGCACTTCACCAAAATAAAATCTGCAATTTTCCTAGCTAAATTTAATTGATATGTTAAAACCTAGCACGATGAACTCAGAGACAGGTGAGGAAATTCCTGGTTAGTAATCCAAAGTGCAGACCACTAAAACGCCTGAGGAAAACGTAGGGACAGGTGAGGAAATTCATGGTTAATAATCTAAATGTGGTAATGTTAAAAGTTAATCATTTAAAAGTTAATTTCTTAATATGATTAGGTAAATGTTAAAAAGTAAACAGGTTAAGGATGCATTCAAAAATACAAGAAGATTATGAAGAGTAAATCACATTCATTGATTTGGGAGGACGACTAAGAAAGGGTCCTTAATTGTTAACCATCATATTAGAATTTTAGATTAAAAGATGATTAATTCTACCCATTGTCAATAGATATACGCGTAAATATGTATTTATTATTTCAATATTCAATATTAATAAATATCTATGTTTTGAAGGCAATTCCAATTTATAATGTAAAATAAATATAATAATTTCTTATGATGCTTCAGTAGAATCATCCTACACCTCACTGAATACACGTCAACAATCTATATACACCTCATTCCAATAATTCCAACAATCTATATACACCTCATTCCAATCATTCCACTGTGCAGCTGAATTAAACCATTGTATTCAATCAGATAATTGGAAATATACTTTTGGTCGCTGAATCTTGTTAACTCCTACACATAATATCTTGTTAACTCCTAAGCATAAATTATATTAAAGGTAATAAAGAGCCTAAACTCTGTGAATTTGTTGACATATCTTGTAATTATCATATAGATTTTGTGCGGACTAGTTGTCGAAAATGAATATATATATATATAGATAGAGTTAAATTCAAATACTTAAATTCAAATGTATTAAATATGAATATTCAACCACATGCAATAGCTCAATCCTTATACCTTGTTATGTGAACTGGGTTTATACAGTGTTATGTTAACTGGGTGGTAAATAATCTTGTGAATCCAAAAATCAATCCTTATACCTGGGTGGTAAATAATCTTGTGAATCCAAAAATCAATCCTTATACCTGGTTATGTTAAACTCTGTGGTAAATTTTTTTTTGAATTCCAAAACATAACATTTAACATTTAAAAAAAATATTAAAGTAAAATAATAATAATATTTTGTGATGACTTTGAAGAGGATTGAGATGTTACAAAGTATTATCTGGGATGAGACTAAGGGCATTTTTTTTCAGAGCATTGATACAATACTCACAGTGATGCCCCATAGGAAGTAGTCGCCTTATATAGATATAGATAGTATGAAGGGTACAGGGCCTGGCACTTTTGATTGGTCGTGTTTCCAAAACCTTATTATTTACCTATTATAAGGGAGAGGCAGGTGGATCAACAGCTCAAACTAGGGATTTGGGAAGTTTGTAAAAGAAAGGATGCAGTTGCATGTAGCAGAGGCAGTTGTATGTAGCAGAGGCAGTTTCGTGCATGGTTTTGGAAGGGCCCTAAAGCCAGGCAAGGACTCAACCGCACCCGAGAGGCAGAGCTCAATCAAAGGTTCTTTATAATACAATTTATAATACAATTTTGGTTCGGTTATGATTTCAATTAGAGGCAGAGCTTTTGACGCATAATACAAGGTTGAAGTTTATGATCCAAAATTTCAGGGTTCTAGAAATAATGTGTTGATTTGATAATTTTTTTAGGTATTTTGAAGGCTCCGTCTAATGTTTGGAAGCATTCTGGCAATTTTATTCCTCAAGTGTTGCAGGCTTCTCATTTCGTACCCTTTTCTTTTATGTCAAAATGATTACCTAATACTTGTAGCGGGAATGCATCAAACCAACCCTCCTCAACTACCTTAATTTGATATCATTTTGCCAATGAACAACGATATATCATCATTCTGTTTTCATTAACAGTACTTTGAAAATTTAAAAATATTTTGAAAATGTCATCCACAAACCTAGCCAATAATGTCATCATTGACACTAAGCAGACTTCTAAACCAAGTGATTCAGGTTGAGGTTTGAGTCTTTTAACCTTGATTGAGGTTGAAGTTAGTAAACAATGGTGGCGACTTTCCCTAATAAACTCTATCATATCTCATTTTTCCATATAAAAGAAAATGAAGAAACGTAGGCAACAGAAATCTCTTCATCTAAATTTAGCAGAATAACCT
Organism: Picea mariana; assembly: GCA_032191745.1. Taxonomy (NCBI): domain Eukaryota; kingdom Viridiplantae; phylum Streptophyta; class Pinopsida; order Pinales; family Pinaceae; genus Picea; species Picea mariana. The sequence continues at coordinate 2,740 of JASDQU010291853.1, forward strand.
TATCTTAACAATCCTACTCACAAACTCTTTACCATTAAAATGGAAGACAAATATTTGAACTCTAAAATCCTTTGTTCTGTCCCTAAATTCAATTAAAAAAAATCAATCAAGACATTAGAAAAATGGAAATGGCAAAGTAAAAATAAAATTGTACCTATGATTATTGTTCTTGAGTCCATTTCCACCACCTCCAGACAACCATGCATTTTCTATACCAGTGGACCTGCAAGCAACAATTAAACAATAAGCAAAAGAAAATGTATGAAGGCTTTCGTGCTAAAAGCTGACAATAAAACCAAACAAATTAGAGATCAACATGAATATTCAGAGTGGATCATAAACTCACCGATATATCCAACAAGCAAGTTGATGGAGATCATCCTCTGTTTCGTGTTTCTCATCAAGTTATGGAACATGCAGTACCAACCTCAGTAGATTCATAGACGGTTGGGTCTCTCTCTGTAGTCTCTACCTTCACTACAGAACTCGTCAGAGTAGATACAAGCAGACACAGACAACGCACATACGAAACGAAGAGCACAACGAACTGCTGAGAGAAGAGGACAGCATAGCAAAAGCACAATGAAGTTTAAATTTACGTTTCACCTCCAGCAATCTCGACAGGCGTATTCTACAACAATTCACTCTCTTCTGTTATGGATTTTTTTATTGTTCTATAGCAGATTTGCAAAGCTCTATTATGTTTCAGCTTGAGTCAATCTACTACAGATTTACACAAGCTTGCCGAATAAGTTTTGTTGCAGGTTTTCCCAGGATTTCTACAAGGATTGGAACTTATGTTTACTCAACAAAATTCGCTTGGCTTTAACTCCAACAATTCGCCTTGTTGTTGTTGTCTTCATTGATCTCACTACAAACTCGATGATGATCTCTCACAAGCTCATGCTACAACAATGGCACTCTCAAAACTACTCTACTACAACAATTGGAGTGTATCCCATGCTCTACGCTTAGCCATTGGAAATATGACCTCAATTTGATAGCAATGTCTTACTTACCTTGTTACGGGAATAAATGGACAGTCCTTGACAACAATGGCTCGGATTCTTTACACTTGCATTCATTTGACTACCGCAGAATCCAGAAAGAAGGAAGAGATTTCCTGTTACTGGAAATGACATCTCCATAAGGAAGTACATGCAATTATAACTCATTTTATAATTATAAATATTTATAAAAAATCTTTCATAAGAAAGGAAGGGCAATTATACGTTATAACTCATTTTATAATTATAATTTTTTATAAAAAAATATAAATATGTATGAGATAATTGAAAAAAAAAAAAATTCTAACTATGTTATTATGGATTACAATCATGAATAAATAAAATGAATATTGTGGAGGTTTTAGAAGTGGAAAAAAAATCATATTAATGGGAATCAATACTAAGTCTAATTAAGTGAAATTTAAGTGACTCAGGGGATCCTTTTCCAAATTCAAATCTCAATTTATGATTTATGATAAAAAAAAAAATTAATTTAAACTAATTATTAATTTTTAACTTTATTTTGAACTAAATCTAAATAGAATGATCAAAATATACACAATCAAATATAATTATTTAATACTAAAATACATAATTTATAAATAAATATAATATTTCTTTAAATAACATTATAATTTAAAAAAAATTATATATATATATTAAAATTTTGTGATAATTTATTATAAATTTTAAAATAAAAAAACAAGTTAGTTGTGGTCGTGTTTTTATTTTGTTCACAATTAGATTAAAAAATATTATATTAATAAAAAAATTGTATGTTATTTATTCAAAATATTATATTAATCAATTTATATAACATTTATATGTAATCATTGATTTATCTCCAAAATCATTGAATTATAATGTAGATTTGTAATTTCAATAACTTAGAAATTTAACTCAATTTTTAATGTCTATTATTTTATAGTCTTTAATTTAGATTAATACAAGTTTTTATTAATAATAATTTAAAATGATTATTATTTTTTTTAAGAATTTAAAACAGTTTTTCATTTATTAATGATGATGATGATTAACGTCCATAAAATTGGTCTATTCGATCTTAACAGGGTAAGTGATTACTTGTGATTCTTCAGAATTTTGTTTTGTGCTCGAAAAGCATTAAGAGAAGCTTTCCAACATCACCATACTTTTGTTGAGTTAAGAGGTTAGGAAGGTTGGTAGTGTGATAAATATTTTGAAAATGAGATTTAATATGGGTATAGGCTGGACAATCTAAAAAAAAATGCTTTTTTATATTCAACCTTCTTAGTGTCACAAAGGTGACACACTCTTTCATCCTATGGGGTTTTAGGAATTGACAAATGCCCAATTTCACTATGGAGCTCGTTATAATTTGTTCTTATCTTAGCAATGCTTTTTTTTTCTTTACACTTGGAAAAACAGAGAGATAATTTTGATCTTCTAAATTAGGGTTGATTACATCTTTATAATACCTTAAATTTCTTTTTTTCTCTAACTCTTTATCACACCACATTTTTTCCTTAAATTTTGACTTGACATTTTTTTTAATAGTAGCTTTATTATGCAAAATGGTTTCTTCCATGATTCCCCAATAGTTTAGCCAGGACCGGGTGTCTTTATGCCATCCTCGCTTAAGTCAATTGTGGTTATGACTTGAGTTTGAAGCAAATTTAGGTAGCTTCTTGTCTTCCATGTTGTTTAACATGTTCTTATACATTAGATATCTAGTCATAGTCATGCTCTCAATGGGGGAGAGGATCGTTTCTAAGAGGATGGGATAGGGCATATTTTCTTTAATTTTGAGATTATAGGTTATAAAATGCTTTTGTATTTGCTCTATCTTTCTTCAGGATTCACTAGAGATACTACAGCCCCAAACTTCACATCCATAAAGAATAACAGGTGTAACAAGAGTCTCAAAGAGGAGTTTATTCTTATCCCAACTCTAAAGATTAGCTCATTTACAATTCTTTTCAAGCCCATAAAATAATAAGAATACTAAGCTTACCATTAAATAACAACTATTATTTTTCCAATCACATGTTTTTTTTATTAAATGGTTATTTTTTGAGATGGGCATTTTAAAATTTAAACAAAATCATAATCAACTTCGGCTTTGTAGTCATATTGTGTCATTGTTTCTCTAAGTGCATATTATATTCTATCGAAATCATTTTAAAAAAATTATAATAGTGAAGGGCTTTATCACTAGTAATTTAATTAAACTTTTTGAATTTAAAACTATTTTAAATTTTTTTATAAATATTTCTATACTCAATATGAAGTTGAAAAGTGAAATATAAATAAAATATCAATAATAAAAAAATATTTCAATTTCGATCATACATAATGTTCACATTAAGTTTCTTATTACTTGAATATGTGCTTTTTAGATCCTTGTAAGAGGGAGATGTGTAATATAATATAGTAATATAGAGTTAAGAAGTAAAATTAAAAAAATAAACATTATTAACAAAAGTATTTCAACCCCTACCCCAAATAAAAATTTCAATGTACATCTTAAATTTTATTTATATATGATGATTATGATTAATGGGGTGGTGGTTAAAGTTTATCATCATTGGTCTATGAAAGCTTAATGATTGAAAGTTATTGAGAGAAAGGTTCCAAGATCATTAAACTTTGGATGGCTTAGAAGTTTAGTGGGTATTTTGACAAATATTTTTAAATTCAAATCTAATTTGAGTGGCACTCTAGGAGAAAGTTCTTTCCATATTCAACCCTCTTGCTTTAACAATGGTGACATATATTCTTTTCTACCACTAAACTTTTGATGGCTTAGAAGGTTAGTCTGCATTTTGACAAATATTTCATTTTCTTGTACATTAATGTAATGCTCATTAATCGTAATCATTAATCAAATAAACTATTAACCATTTAGTGATCTATAAACATGGTTGAATTATTTTGTAAAATTACTAATAGATTCATAATTTATAATTGCATTTCTAATTTTATTTAATAAAAAAATATGAAGTAGAAAACTACTACATAATTCTCATTTCCCATGTATACTAGTTTTTGAAAATAATAATAATAATAAGAAGAAGAAGAAGAACAACAACAACAATAATAATAATAGCAATATGCGTCATAATTTTGAAGGTTACCTAGAAATGACTTTTCATTTTCATGGTATGTTGTCATGTCGCTATAATTAATAATCATCATATATTGTCATGCCACTATAACTAATAATCAAAGAAGTTTTAAGGGTTTTAAATAACTATCATTTAACAAACTTAAAAAGAAAGAGAAATCCCCATAGAATATTGTTCTTCCCCTCTTTATCAAGACTTGTTGGCAATCTTAACCAAGCATCTACAAATTGAAAAATGCTCATTTCAAGATATAAAAGCATCCTAAATGATCCTATGAAGTGCATAAAATTTCTTGTCCTTAATAGATTGGTAGGTTACTTAGAAAAGAAAACTAAGATAACTTTGTGTCTACCTCCTTGCATAAAATAACTAATCCTAGGCTTTTCATATACTCATGGTCACAATTCTTCTATTACATTTAACACATAAAAAAATATTTATCAATAACTAGCTATGTATTTCAAATAATTTTAAAAGTATTGAACTTAAGATAACCACCATTAGCACTCAATTGTTACACAAATCTCACTTACCTAAACCAATTGCTGGGATTTTGATTTTCCTGAACAACCTCAAACCCTCCACACATCACCCATTCTGAACATATCCGTAAATTATAATAGTCCATGCTACCACATTTTGTTCAATAATTTTTTCAAACACTTGGTGTGCATCCTCCAATCCTCTTTCGAGACTTCAACTCAATGAATCCCCATAGAAGAGGTGTATAAATATTTGACTCTTATAGGGAAATAGTCTCCTCGATTTTATCAATGCTCCATTCATCAGCTCCAAATTCCCTTTCCATTTCCAACTCTCATGGTACCAACCAATTTCCTTCCAACCATATTCATGAAAAACTTCTTTCCCTGAGACCTATGAGCTTTGTGGGTCCATAACTAGTGTTAGATTGTAGAATGTACTCAACATGAATTTTACCATCCGTTGGTAAGTATCCAAAATTAGTGAAGCTACCTTCTTCCATATCACATGTATCATTCAATTAACATTAATGCATCATTCCTTTAATATTTCCATCCTACAATTTTTTTTGATTCTCCAGGTACCCCCCACTCAAAGCATTGAAGGTGTCAACCAAAGCAGAAGAATCTCATGTGATTCTTGAAAGCACTGAAGGTGTCGACCGAAGAAGAAGAATCCCCTCTGATTTTATCATTGATTTATCTCCAATATCATTGAATAATAATGTAGATTTGTAATTTCAATAACTTAGAAATTTAACTCAATTTTTAATGTTTATTATTTTATAGTATCTAATTTGAATTACTACAAGTGTTTTTGTTAATAATAATTTAAAATGATTCTTATTTTCTTTAAGAATTTAAAATGGTTTTTCATTTATTTAGAATACTAAGCATACCATTAAATAACAACTATTATTTTTCCAATCACATGTTTTTTTATTAAATGGTTATTTTTAATAATGTTTAGCATATAATATTGGTATTGAGATTGGCATTTTGATATTTAAACAAAATCATAATCAACTTTGGCTTTGGAGTCATATTGTGTCATTGCATTGTTTCTCTTAGTGCATATTATATTCTATCAAAATCATTTTAAAATTATAATGATAAGGGGCTTTGCTACTAGTAATTTAATTAAACCTTTTGAATTTAAAACTATTTTGGATTTTTTTTATAATTTTTTTTATATTCTATATGAAGTTGCTCAATATGAAGTTCAAAATTGAAATTTAAATTAAATATTAATAATAAAAAAATATTTCAATTTATACCATACATAATGTTCACATTAAGTTTCTTATTACTTGAATATGTACTTTTTACATCCTTGTAAGAGGGAGATGTGTAACTTAATATAGAGTTAAGAAGTAAAATTAAAAAAACAAACATTATTAACAAAAATACTTCAACCCCCACCACAAATAAAAATTTCAATGTACATCTTAAATTTTATTTATATATGATGATTATGATTGATGGTGGTGGTCATTAAATTTTACCATCATTGGTCTATGAAACCTTAATAATTGAAAATTATTGAGAGAGAGGTTCCACGATCCTAAACTTGATGGCTTAAAAGGTTAGTGGTTATTTTGACAAATGTTTTTAAATTGAAATCTAATTTCAGTGGCACTCTAGGAGAAAGTTCTTTTCATATTCAACCCTCTTTCTTTGACAATGGTGACATATATTCTTTCCTACCACTAAACGTTCGATGGCTTAGAAGGTTAGTTTGTATTTTGACAAATATTTCATGTTTTTGTACATTAATGTAATGCTCATTAATCGTAATCATTAATCAAAAAAATATTAACCATGAAATGATATATAAACATGGCTGAATTATTTTGTAAAATTACTAATAAATTCATAATTTATAATAGCATTTCTAGTTGATTTAATAAAAAAATATTAAGTAGAAAACTACTACATAATTCCCATTTCGCGTGTATACTATTTTTTGAAAATAATAATAATAATAATAATAATAATAATAATCCTTTCTCATCTCCCCCGTTGTCAAAAATATTTTCCACTACAATCTTCCATTTGTGCTAATGGATCGTCCTTGGGAAAAATACCTCTACAAGCCCTTGAACAAGGCTTCCATTGTTGGATACCCCAATACCATGTCTAAAGAAAACAACAAATGGTTTCTTGAGTTTCTAAGAAGCAATGTGGGCATAGCTAAAGATCACCTATATGCAATCGGTTGAAACATGAAAAATGAAGGAGTGGAACAAGAATATGTGGCAATGAAGATACTAGCCATGTCCTTGACTTGAGATTCCCAAAGGTATTTCAAGGCATTGTCTAACGATCACCTGGAAACATATGACGATTTCACTAAGTTATTCAAGAGAAGATGGGAAATAAAGAAGGATAGTGGAATGTTGATGACTAAGTTCAATCATATTTAGAAGAAGGAGAGGGAGACAATGAGTGAATTTGATACAGTATTTGACAAATTGTATAGTGAGATTCCAAGGATTTATGCCCATCATATGCGTTTTTTGTCTCTTCCATGTGAATCCATTTGAGGGGTAATTTGGTTTCATCCTAAGGGATAAGAAACCCAACACTTTGGCATTGGCCAAATACTACAATGAAAATATCGAGGAGAATGTTGGCCACTTCAAGTTTGATCCTTTTCATCATCCTTGTGCTAAAATAGAAGCAAAGATGGACATATAAATAAATATTTCACCGGATCGACTAGCTCTCATATCTCAAAACATTGATCATATGAACACTCAAAATAAATTTCTGACTTGATTAACGAATTTGGAGAGAAATCAAAATACTATGAGACATCCATTCGTCAGACAATAGAAGGATGTTATAGAATTTAAGGAAAGGACTCAATAGGAGGAAAAGGATCCTGATGTTTTAAAGCTTATTGGGATGGTTAGCATTCATGTATCAGAGTGTTTCTCTCCTTGTCAAGAACCTCATCCGAAAGAGGAATTCCCAATGAGAGAGGAGGACTCACCTAATAGTATGGACTTCATAGATACAATATTTTGTTTCCAAGATGATAACGATGATGATGATTATGTTTAAATCACACAGGAACAACTTGATGAAGTCCACAAAAGAGTAGCTAGAGAAGGTTGGCTAAAATTACTTAACGAGATAATTGAGGATCAATGAAAATAATTGAAGAAGAGGGAAATACTAACTTATGCTAGAAGGAATAAGATTCCTATATATATTTCAGTTCATCCAAAACCAAAGAATCAAGCTCCATCACAATTGATAAAAGAATATCCTTCTCAATTTTCAAAGAGATTTGATCTACCTCTCCCACCTCCATACTCTAATTTTATTCTAAAACCAACACAGCCAACTAAAGAAATTTAGTTGAACATAGATTCCCCAGCCATGATGAGTAAGATGAATATGT
>JASDQU010291854.1:1305-14411 GCA_032191745.1 Picea mariana
TGTTGAAATGGAGCTTGGATGGCGATAGCGAGAGGAAGCGACGTTTAAATGGTATGTCACCTATCCCTCTTTAGTTAGTAAATTCAATATCTAAAACTTAAGTAAAGCATCATGTTCTGTCCTATTTTGTTCTAGATATAGGTGGATCTAGGGAGATCTGTTAGTGTCTGCACCTACCGATTTGTCCGATAACAAAATTGACGACCACAGTGGGAGAACAGATTGTTTCCTAGTTAGTGTAGTTTCCCTTCCTTTGATTTCTTGTTTTCTGGTTTCTGAGTCTGTGGGACATCCATCCAGACTCTCTGGATGTAGAGGTTCACTTAGATTCCCTATTGTTTTTCAAAATTTTCTTTGATTACATAAATTCTCACATTTTACCTCTCTAGAGCCTGTGAAAACCATTGATTTTTTCACCCTGTTGTTAGATCTAGTGCAAACTTCTCACACCCTACCAGTGTCTAGCCTGCGAGAATACCTAATTCTTGCAGTCTACCAGTGGCTAGCCTGTGAGAATACCTAATTCTCGCACTGTACTCTATTGCTAGGCTGCAAACTTGTTTATAAAATTTTTTGGATTGAGTCTTGTCATCTTTTGATGGCCCAGTTTTTCTTTGATCAGCTGGATTGAGCTTTTGAAACCTATATTGATATGTTTACAGTCTGCTTGACATTCTTTGAGTTACTTTTAGCCATATTGGCTTTGCTTGGTTTTGAAGGATTAGTTTCTTTCTTTGAGTATCTTCCAATTACAAAGCATGTATTTTCCTTAGAATTGTTTAGAGAAAAAATAGATTTCTTCTGAATAGTTCGCTTTAAAAGAAAACTTTTAGTTTGGGTTTCTTTGTTTTATGAAAGTTCATTATTTCTTTTAGTGAAAATTTTGAAACAAAAAGATTTAAATTCTTTTTTTATATTAGATTGGGGGCATCCTTGCATTTGAAGTAGCGAAATTGCATGATTCTTGGCATTTTTTGATCTTAATTTATGAATTGTGCATTGGTGTATAGTCTTTTCTTCTCATTTCTTGAGAATATTGATATTGATGATTTTTAATATTTTGGGACATTATGCATCTGGGAATGATAAAAATTTTCTCCTTCTCATAGCATATCTTTCATCGAAATTAAACGATTTTATCTTCATCTCTTTGCATAACTTTCGAGTCGGTCAAAACACCATATTGTCCATGCCATTTTCCTTTTGAGTAACAACAACCATAAAATAAAGCACTTATAAAAATTGATTAGACATTTTTATCCTTTCTAGTAGAAAACCTACATTGGATTAGTCATAGGGCTTTGGAATAGGTGTGAAAGATAACTTTCCAAAGCTGCAAACAAACATAGTATCTTGTGATAGGGAGAGTTAAATCCACTTACTACATTTTGTCCTGGGAAGCCCTTCTAACACAAGGGTCAATCACGAGGTTGCATTGAGACTGGCAGAGTTACTCACCCTACTTTGTTGGTCTTGGTGTAGAGGTTGCACGTATTATGGGGGTCGCTTCAGAGGTATACCCACAATGATGAGTGGAAGCCTTTCAAGTTGATTTCAGGCTAGATACCCTACCCTTGCGCGTGGATCAGATTGTCGACTGTTTCTCCAGGCATCACTGTAGTGATTGGTAACCTTAGTGGCCTATCTTTGTAGGTTCTTTACATGAGGTAACTGTGGAGGGGAAAGTCTTCATGGTACCTAGAATCGACATTGGCCAAACTCACTCGGGCTCCTTGGAGGGTATACCCATGATTATGTGTGGGAGCTTGCACTAGGGTGTATGATCGTTAAGTAGGTTGTCAACGTAACTTTTCCACCCGCTCTATCTCAGCCCCTTCTTACATTATTCCCGTGACATTGGATTTCATCACCAACTAGTGCGTTCATTGTGAGAAGGTTTTGTTTGCTTGCTTGTTTACTAGATTTTTAGCGTGTGTTGTTTTTTTTCCTTAGAGGACTCTAGATTGGATATTTATTTAATGGTGTCAGTTCCTGGAATGACCAATGAAGGAACCCTTGCTCCAGGGGAACCTTTTATTTTTTCCTTCTTATGGAAACATTGGTCCTCCTCATATTGCTACTTTGAGCCTTCCAGGTATCACAATTGGATTACCGGTATGGTTGTTTTCCACTCAGGTAATATCGAATGCAGTTAGTGCTTTAGTCACAAGCACTTCCCCCCAAGAGCATCAACCTCATGTTGATCCTTTACCTTCTTCACTAGTAAGGTCTTCTTTGCCTTATTCACTTGCAAGGTCTCCTTCTGTTTCATCTTCTTCGTCGAGTGAAAGTTTTGAAGCTAGTAACCCGATAAATAAGAAGAAGAAGAAATGAAAGATTAAGAAGAAGAAAGATAAACAAGGGTCAAAACCTCCAACCATTGCTAAAGATGTTGGAAAAAAACCAGTTACTGTTACTCGTGCTGGGAGTGTTGATGATATCAAGATCACCTAAACAACCCGTAAGCGCAAGTACCCTTGAAGACTTTGTAAGGGTAGCCATCTTCTTAAGGATTGCCCGGGTCTATCCAGGGTTATAGAAGTATGGTCTATGCACCCTCGCCAACCCATATCGTCAGCCTCTGAACAACATGCTAATGATCTCCCGTCAACTAGTCATGATACAGTTGGGAAGAAGAAAAGTAGAGCCAAGTTCCCATGTATGTTATGCAAAGGGCATCATCTAACTCATCTTTTGCCTCATATGGAAGAAGCCTCAAAATTCCTGGAAGACATCATACATGATTGTTTCACAACCCCAACTTCCAGTTCATTATTGTAAGCTTTCTCTCAACCCTCCAATAGTTGATGGAATGATCACTTTGATCCCTTCATCGGTCAATCCGGTTGATCATGTCATCAATCTGGTCACGTCCTTAGTTGAACCAGTTGACAAAGTGGTTGATCCGATACCATCCTCGATCAATCCCACTCTCCCCTCAAAGAGTGAAACTAAAGCGGTCGATCCGATCCCATCCTTGGTTGATCCCACTCTCCTGTTAGAGAGTGTCACCCAAGTGGTCAATCCATTTCCATCTGTCGACCCCATTCTCTCCTTGGAGAATGAAAGCCAAGTGGTCAATCTGATCTCTCCATCGGTCTATCCTACTCTCCCACTAGAGACTAAACCCGATACTACCCACATTTTTCTTGTTAATACAGAATCTCCCGTGCCGAGGGGTATTCCTCCTTCTCTCGTAGGACCCCCTCCAAGTAATGAGGCCATCCGTTTTGATTGGGAAGTGCTAATTGGACCTCGCATTCCCTCTTACATTCCTTTCTATATTATAGTACAGGTTTGTGGTCAGGACATTCCTCAAACGTTTATAGATGAAGGTTCGCCTGTTAGTATTTTGTCCTCTATTGCTTGGCAATCTTTGGGTTGTCCTCCACTTGAGCCAGTTATGTAGAATCTGTTGGCTTTTAACAAAAGAACCAATCAACCTTTAGGGACCCTTCCTAAGTTTCCTATAACTTTGGGAGGGAAAACTGTCCTTATTGACATCATGGTAGTCCAAAAGCCCTTGGATTTCGCTTTACTCCTTGGGCATGATTATGTCTATGCCATGAAAGCTATTGTGTCTACTCTTTTTCGTGTGATATCTTTCCTTCACAATGGACGAGTTATGGCTGTTGATCAACTTTCATTCATTGAACCTGACTGGATTGTCTCTCTAAATGGTTCTTATATGCAGACAGTATCACCCCCGCCATAGGTCAATTATGTGGCATTGTCGCCCATGGTTTCAAATTCTGATGAATTACATCCAGTAGTTGATATGGTGATCTCTTCGATAGGGTTGTTAGAGCATGATCTCTTTACTTCTGTCATGACCCCCGACATGGTGTCCTTCCAAAGTGTGTTTCTTCCTTCAAGTGACGACCTTTTGGAAGCCATGACCGAGTTTTGTCCCTTGACATGGTGTCATTCCAGAGCATTTTCCTCTTGGAATCCATGATCAAGAAGAGAGACTCCGAGGATTGTTTTTGAATATCTGAGGAAACCTCATTAAAAAATGAAACATAGGTCTTTGAGCATAGTTTTCTAATTTCAAGCTCGTTAAAAAATGAAACCAAGGTTACGAGCATAGTTCTTGTTTCTATGTCAAGCTCGTTAAAAAATGAAATAGTTTTCCCCCTCTCTGTTTGAGTCAAGTCCTTAGTCTAGTATTTGAAGCTTCATTTCCTCTGCCTTTGTTGTTGGATGAAACAAAGATTGGGGGGAAATACTTCCAGCCTCTGGACTCCATGCTAAAGTAGAGCTGCTAGTTTCTTAAGCTGGGGGCTAAGTACCAACCATCCTTGTATTATGCGTTGGGAAGTCCAAGCATAGTTTTCTATGGTTCAAGATTGTGTAAAAATGAAACCACTTACCTTAAGCATAGTTTCCTCTGGTTCAAGCTTGTGTAAAAAAGAAAACCAGGTTCAAGCATAGTTTTGATTAGTTTTTAAGCTTGTGTAAAAATAAAATCTATCCCAAGCATAGTTTTGCTTTGTTTTAAAGCTTGCGTAAAAATAAAAACAATCATGAGCTTAGTCTTTGTTCTTTCTCATGCTCGTTAATACATGAGAATAAGTTACCGAGCTTAGTCTTTGTTCTTTATCGTGCTCGTAAATATGTGAGAATGTAACCGAGTACACTTTTATCACTTTTTTGGACTCGTAAAGGTTATACGAAAAAGGAACCCACTAGAGTTCCCTTTAAGCTCTTTTCAGACTCTCTAAACATGAAAAGATTGTCGAGTGACCTCGTTCTCATCAGACTACTTTATGAAAAAGGAACTAAGAGAGTTCTCTTTAAGTGTTTTTCAGACTCTTTAAACATGAAAAACCCCTGAGTTTTCTTTCTTTGGACTCGTTAAACAAACATCGAAAGGCGCATATGGGACCGAACCACTCCTTCTTAGGGTTTGTTAAAAATAATCCAAAGGACTCATCCGAAGGATGAGATCATATCAGAAAGCATATGTTATCCTCCTCAAGCTTGCGTAAAAATAAAGAGGTACTCGCCATAAATGGTGGGGAAAAATTTGGGAAAGAAATGTATCTAAACCTGTATTCTGTGGAAGAGTCACTTTTGAACATGACACCCTTTCACTCACTTTGTGTCTAAGTTGGAAAATACGCTTGTCTCTTGATCATACTCCTTTATAAGATTACAAATTGGTCTATGATCCCTGTTGTTGAGTTAGTTTTTCCAAGACATTTGTCATGTCGTCAATATGTTCAAAGAGAAGTTCAACCATGAAGGCCTTCTATTGCGTCGTCCATTTCTGCAGTCCTTAAGCATCCTATTGCATCGACCATCCCTAAGTCAGTCCTGAATCACTTGTTACTCTGATCTACTTCAAATCATTTTACCCATTTCGTGTCATTGATGGGGGATACATTAAGGCCCTCCTATGACGAGTCTTTTCCTATCGACTTCAACTCATTATCCAAGAATTAGACTTAGAAACTAATTGGTACCTTGGAACTTGCATGCCTCAATGGCAGGTTTCCTCACTTTCGACGGTGGGTTTTCATTATTGACCCCTAATCGGGAGATTCCGCCAAGTGTTTGACTTCATCTCATTAATTCACATTTGTTGGATTGTACTAGTGTACCTTGGGAGTCATTCACGATAATGGTGATTTCCCTCACACTTGTTAACGGTATACACTAATGACTGATAATCAAGTGGTTTCTACCATGTTTGACTTCGACACATGTATTCACATGGTTAGATTCGTACTATAGAGTGGTGGAGATAAAAACCCTGGATCTTTTCTGACAGATTCAAGTTGTGTTGGACTATATTCAATTTGTATTGTTGCATAGATCCACATTGTATGTCTCATGGCTATGTTCAAATTTGAGTCTTTAACACATAGATCCACAGTGTATTTTTGGTGGCTATGTTCAGATTTGAGTCATATCGATATGGATCCACAATGTATGTTTGGTGGCCATGACCTGTCCTACTTGATATGGATATTCGCATGTCGACATTTATGCTTTGATTCATTTGTATTCTGAGTATGGGAATGCCTACCTCAGTGATGATATATTATTGTACTATTTTCCTTGTTTGTTGGCAGGTTTCCGACTGACTGTTCCTTGTTCCCTACACAGACTCGACAAAGTATTTCAGCTATCACTCTGTTCTAACTTCATATTTTGGGGGGCTCTTTGTTACAAATTATTTTTTGTTATCCCTATGTCCTTTAATGATGTAAACCTATCTATTGCCTTCATAGGGGTCAGTGGTCTAAGTTCCTGAAGAAAGAAGAGAGAAGAACTTTTCCTGAGAAAATAAGTTGCATTCTCCTTTGTAAAAACCCTATTAAAGATGATCTTCACAGGTTGCTATATAGGCAGGATGTGAGAATGCTTGATTCTCACAGGTTGCACCATAGTTGGGTTGCGAGAGGTTCGAAGGTTTCTCTATAGGCAGGGTGCGAGAATGCTTACACGTGGGAAAAATGAGCATTTTCTTGAATCTTCTAGAAGGAGAAACTTCCATGGTGAGGTGGCACCCGAATGGTTTGGATCTTACTCGCTTTCATGATTTAGTGGGATCATCCTAACCTCCTCACCTTATCCTATTCAACTTATAAAAGTAGAGGATCTCTCATGGAGAAATTTAGCTTAAGTTGGATTTGACTTGGAATCATTAGCTTGGTTGGAGTGTCTTTGAGTTTTGCCTTTGTCAAGATAGATTGTGAATATTATCAGATCTGTGCTCTCAAAATTATTGGAGTGGAAGTGTGTGGGGAACGAAGGACATTCGGAAGGGACCTTATGACATCAAGGCCATGGTTGTAATCTCTCTTTCACATTTAATATGATACAGTAATATGATTCTTTCCTATAAATCTTGTTGTGTTTTATTGTATGATTCCTTGATCACATACATAGGTTTATATTGAGTTTATGGTATTACTATCACTTTGGTTGGTTGCGTTCTTTTGCAGTATCATCATTGCATGAGTGTTGGAATGGAGCTGGGATGGCGATAGTGAGAGGAAGTGATGTTTAAATGGTATGCCACCTATCCCTCTTTAGTTAGTAAATTCAATATCTAAAACTTAAGGAAAGCATCATGTTCTGTCCTATTTTGTTCTAGATCCAGGTGGATCTAGGGAGATCTGTTAGTGTTTGCACCTACTGATTTGTCAGATAATAGGTAGAGACATATTCCAATGTCTTAAAGCTACATACATCTGTCGTTCATTGCATAAATATGTGATCGTGGAAACATACACACAAGAATTACAGCTGGTACTTAAGCTCACATTGTTGGCCACCCTTGTAACCCCTTTTGGTACCCCTTCAAGTGGTAGTGCATCAAACAAGACCTGGATATAGATCGACCTAGATATCCTGAGGCCCTCCATAGATAAACCAATCAATCACCTGATTGTTGTATTTTCACAGAGAACAGCACTCAGGAAGATACTCTCTAGTACCTGGGTAGTCGTGTTGTACGACTAAGGGCACAATATAGCCTCCTTAGATGGTGCCCTGAGATATTGAGTCGATTACTACTGTTGGACCTCAAACGTATATCAGGGAGCTATAGCATAGGGAACACCCTTGTCTATAGAAACCATGAATACCCTAACCCTTGGGATGGAAACAAAAATAGAACAAACAAGATCTATTTCCATGCAACTTTAGCTCTTGCATTGAAGTTGTGAAATTACTACACATTTTTTCTTGTTAAAAATTTGGGCCTTTCAACACTGCAATATTATTCATATTAGAGTATAACTCTGTAGGAGTAAAAGAAAAGTATGTATACTTATTGCACCATTATTTTATCCCTATCCCATTGGATTCCTCTCTTCACCTTGATCGCAGTCATACCTATCATTTTTCAACAATTTGTTTTTACATGGACCCGACCACGTTTTCGCTCCCTTATTTCAGAGTTACCCCATTAGATTCCCATCGTCACCTTGATTGCCATGATACACTTCAAACATAACAAATTTTATGTTTGATCCTTCCCGCCCTTTCCCATTTTCCTCCTTCATCATGGCCCACACCTATAGCCAATACCTTGAATCATGCCTCAATACCTTGTCATCTAATTTTGTCGAGGCCCATAAGGAAGTGCAGCAATTCAGTGCCAATATTACCACCGTAAATAACAAAATGAATTCCACCATAGATGAAAAAATGGAAAACATGAAACATGACCTCTCTTCCCAGCTTGAATCCTTCACTTTCCATATCTGTGGCAAGTTGAATATTACTAGATACCTTACCTCCACTGACCCACATTTTCACCCCAAAGGTGAAACTTCCTCCAATTCCCAAAATATTTAGCCCCATTAATTTCGACATGACATACTCCTTCCATGAGTGGATGTGAACCAATTTGATGCCTCAGATCCCACCAACTGGGTAACTCAAATGGAACACTATTTCTCTTTGTATGGCATTACAAATAAGTTGGAAAAAGTCTAGTATGGTGTTCTCCATATAGATCGAGAATGTTGGAAATGGTGATGATGGATAAAAAATGCTTGCCAAGGGTATGTGGCTTGGAGACAATTTGTTGCAGCGATTTATCAACACTTTGAAACTAACACCCACTTCTTAGGTTGTTTGAAAAATTTGAAACAATATGGCATAGTGGAAAACTTTATAGTTTCTTTTGAGTGATTGGCTTTCTGCGCGGAGGACACGTTTGATGCTTTTTTCCAATAATGATTTATTAGTGGCCTCAAGGAGGAGATATGTTCCCACATCCTCATGGATCTTCCCCAGATTTGGGTGGAAGCTACTAAAATAAATAAGGAATCACAACAGGTTGTCTCTTCTCAAACCAGAAAAACATCATTTATTACTTGTCCTAAACCAATCACTCCTGCTCCTCCTTCAACTTCACTCAAGATACAAAAATTAACCCAGGAATAAATGGTTGAATGTCAAATCAAGGGATTTTGTTATAATTATGGTGACAAATATTTTCTGGGCACAAGTATAAGGAACAAAATATTGGTATGGCCATCTCTAAGGATGTTTCTGAAGAAGAGGTCGAGGCTCCCACCGTGGCCAAGTCACCTGAACTCACTGACCTGAATCCACCCTTAGACCCCCCAAAAGTTGAATCGGTCATTTCCCTGAATGATCTCACTTTATTCTCTTCTTTCCAAACCCTCAAGCTAATTGGTTACATTAAGCATCAAAAGGCCATCATCCTCATTGATAGTGAAAGCACCTAAAATTTTATTCATTGTTACATTGTCCAAGAAACTAATTGTTATATTCAAGTAGTCAACAAATTTCAAATCATGATTTCCAATGATGGGTCCATGAAATGTGGGGGGCATTGTGAAAATGTGATTCTCCAAATTGGTCAGTACCACATCAAATATCATATGTTTTCTATCGACATGGGTGGTTGTGACATTGTGTTGGGTGTCGAATGGTTAAGGACTCTAGGCCCCATTCTCATGGATTTTAAGGAATTAACCATGAAATTCAACCAGGAGGGCCAATAGTATAAGTTCCAATGAATCATAGCATGTTCCCATGATATCATCAATTCCCATCATAGGGAAACACTCCTAAAAAAGGTCATTAAGAAATTATTGCACAACTCCATTCCATTCAAGCCACTTGCACACCCTCTGTGCATCTTGGCCTCTAATCCATCCTCTCCAAACATCAATTTTTTTTTTCCATTCCCAAAGGCTTCCTCCTTCAAGTGCCCCTCATCCCTGGTAGCCTTCCTCCCAATGTTTGTCCCTATCATCATCCATTTGCACAGAAAAATGAAATTGAGAAAATTGTTCAAGAATTGATAACCGCGGGTATTATCTGTCCTAGTACTAGCACCTATTCTTCTCTGGTGGTCATGGTACTTAAGAAAGAAGGTTCCTGACTTTCACGCCCTCAACAAACTCGCCATCAAATAAAAATTTCCCATTTCTTTCATTGATGATATCTTTGATGAATTAAGTGGTGCTCAGTTCTTTACTAAACTTGATCTTCATTCTTGCTACCACCAGCTACGTACGAAAGTGGTAGACATATCGAAGGCTGCATTTCAAACTCATAAGAGCCAGTATGAGTTCTTGGTCATGCCCTTTAGCTTGTGTAATGATCCCTCCACTTTACAAAGCCTCATGAACCATGTATTCTGTCCTTTTCTCCATCATTTTGTCTTAGTTTTCTTTGATGATATTTTCATCTAAGGTAAAACCTAGACAACCCATCTTTCACATGTGGATATTTTTTTTCTTCTCCTCTCTTAGCACCAAATTTTCCTCAAACAATATAAATGTTCTTTTGGAGCCTCGAAAGTGAATTACTTGGGTCATATTGTTGGCAAAGCGGGTGCCTGGGTGGATCCTAAGAAGATTGAAGCTATGCAGGATTGGCCTCTCCCTAAGAATCTCAAAATCTTATGTGGTTTTTTGGGTTTAAAAATATATTATTGTAAGTTTGTTAATAATTATGGAAAGAATGTGGTGCCTCTTACTACCCTCCTGAAAAGGAATTCTTTCACTTGGAATCCAATAGTTGATCATTCCTTTCAAGACATGAAGGTGGCTATGTGTACCACTCCTTTCCTATCCCTTCGTGACTTCACAAAGACCTTTTTCCTAGAATGTGATGCTTTCGGGAGAGGAATTGGCGCATTCCTTATACAATATGGCCAACCTTTGGCCTTTACCAACAAACAACTATTAGAGCTACATTTGGGCCAATCAATATATGAAAAGGAAATGTTGGATATTTTTCATGCAGTGGATGTCTGGCACACTTGTCTATTGGGGAAATGATTCCAAATTAATACATATCATCATATCCTCAAGTATTTTCTGGATCAACGTCTTTCATCCCCGAAGCAACAAAAATGGGTGACTAAGCTATTTGGATATAATTATGAGATAATTTACAAGAAAGGAAAAGACAATGTGGTTTTTAATGCTCTTTCAAAAAAATATGAAGATGAAGGGTACCTTTTTTCCCTCTCCTTCATTGTACCAGATTGGATCCAAGTTGTTCACCAGGAATGGCTGCAAGATCCCAAAATTTCACATTTGATCCAACAATTGCAATCCAATTATCCAATTTCCCCAGGGTACTCTTGGAATAATTAAGAGCTTCACTACAAAGGTCATTTGTATTTAAGTAAACAACACAACTTAAATCCACAGTTCTTTCTGAGCTTCATGCTACACACACAACTAGGCTCTCATGGTTTACCAAAACCTATGACCAGGTCAAATGTTCTTTTTTATGGGATGGTATGAAACAAGTTCACACTTTTGTGGTGGAATGTGATGTTTGTCAGTGTAACAAGGGAGAAACATTCAAAGCTCATGGAATGCTACAACCACTTATGATTCCACCTGCTATTTGGAGGGATATCTCTATGGATTTCATTATTGGCTTACCTAAATCAGGAAATAAATCAATCATCATGGTGGTAGTTGATCATCTTTCCAAGTATGCTCATTTCTATTCTCTTCAACACCCATTTACCACCTCCACTATGGCTCAAATTTTTGTGGATCATATCTTCAACCTTCATGGCATGCCTCATTCTATTGTTTCTGACAGAGATCCCACTTTCACTAGCAATTTTTGGCAAGACCTACTCAGGCTATAGGGAACCCAATTGCATCTCAGCACCGCGTACCATCACCATACTAATGGTCAAACTGAAGTTGTCAACAAGTGTTTGGAAACATATTTGAGGTGTTTTTCATATGAAAGGAAACATCAATGGGATCAATGGTTACCCTTAGATGAATGGTGGTACAACACGTCTTATCATACAACTACTTGCATGACTCCTTTTGAAGCAGTATATGGACAAAATCCACCTTCATTTCTCTCATACATTCCCGGTGTATCGAAGGCCTAGGAAGTTGACCAAATTATTACAATTTGAGAGGCTATTCTTCGTACCCTAAAAGAGAATTTGATCATGGCTCAAAATCACATGAAGCAACAAGCATATCAAGGTCTCTTTGAATGTCAATTTGTTGATAGGGATCAATTTATTCTTCAACTGCAACCTTATAAGTAGACTTCAATCAAGGCTGACCATTGTCAAAATATGGCACCCAAATTTTATGGTACTTATAAAGTTCTCAAGTGCGTGGGATAGGTGTCTTATCAGTTAGCTTTTCCTAGTCATTCTAAGATCCATCATGTTTTTCATGTCTCCTACTTAAATAAGGTGATTGGAACGAAGTGCTAAACTCAAACCAGTCTTCCCGACTTGGATGAATAAGGCTCCATCTGGTTACAACCAAAAGCATTCTTGTACCAACATGAGTGTTGTCTCCATCAACGCACCATCAACAAAGTGTTAGTACAATGGAAAGAAATAATTCCAAAATATGCCACTTTGGAGACAACTACCATTCTGCAACAATTTCCTCATCTCCAGCCTTGAGGATAAGGTTGTTTTTTAAGGCGGAGGGCATGTTAGGGACCTACCCTCCCTATCCCCTCATGTAGGTAGGATAATATATTTTCCATGTAATAAAGGCCAATATTAATAAGGCCTAGTAATAAGGAAGAATACGTCAAATGTAAGAAGACCTAATAGAAGATTCTACTTCTAGAAGATTCTACTTCTAGAAGATATTCCTCTATATTTTTGTTTCAGTACATACATTTACTATAAATAGAAGTCAAGGACATGAGAATTTTTTGTCTTGATAATTATTGTAATAGATTTTTTCTATGCAGAAGGTTTCCTGCTTGAAGAGGCAAGTGAACATTGTTTCCTATCAATAAAGGTATTATTTTGGTGTTGTTTTTTCATCTATTGTGTTGTTATGTTCTTATTCTATGCAATATTTCTATTTTTCATCTATTATAATAGATATGGTATCTTACATACCCCCATTCCCTCCCTCCATCTCTCTCTCTCTCACTCTCTTTCTTCCTCTCTGCCCACCCCCCCTCTCTATCTTCCTCTTCCCCTGCCCACACTGTCTTTCTTCCTCTCTCTCCACCCCCCCTCTATATATTCCTCTCTTTGACTCTCACACTCTCATATACTCTCTGTCTACCCCCCCTCTATGTATTCCTCTTTCTCCCTCTCAGAATATCACACACTATAGCAAGTTTTGTACATCCCA
>JASDQU010291857.1:0-14374 GCA_032191745.1 Picea mariana
AGACCTTAGATGGCAGCCTCATAGGACCTCAAAATTTCAACATTATACTAATCATATAAGCAACAAAACATTTTGGCACCGTTGTCGGGGAATTGCAAACGGTAGGAAGTAATTTTAGCTTAGATTGTTTTTTTTTTGGAATGATTTTAAGGGCTACTTGAGGGAGGAGGATAAAACGTTTAAGACGTGAGTGAAGAGCCACGCGGCCACTATAGTGGGGTTCTCCGAAGCCATGTTTCCTTACCTTTTATACAGAATTAGGATTTTAATTGAGTTAAGTATCAAATTTTTATTTTATGCATAGATATAGAAATAATAAGGGTATATTTGTAAGCTCTAAATACTTGAAAACAAATCCCCGCACTAATTCAACTGACATTGGTGCAGGAAGAACTCCACTAGGAGGAAGTTTAAGGGAAGCTAGTGAGGCTCCACAAGAAGGACCTAGAAATGAAGAGTCAGTGTTGGGGCAGATAGAACGTGAATTTGCTGAAGGAACTGAGCATTTAGAAGACACACAAAATCCAGTTTCTGAACCATCTATCAGTCGAGGAAGGATACCTAGTGAAATGGCAGAAGAAGAAGGAAATGAAAATGAAACCACTAAGACTGAGACCTTCAGGTTTCCAATCTTGGATATTTCCAGAAACATCAGCATGAAGAACATCCCACTGTCATCGTTACCCATTTTCAGAGGAATGTCAACTAAAGATCCAAATTTATTTTTATTCGAGTTTGACATATTATGTAGAAGCTATAACTATTCATATGATGCCCAAAAACTTAAGCTCTTTCCAGCCACATTAAAGGACTCAACCTTGAGATGGTTCATGAGCATGGGAGAAAATACAATTTTCTCTTGGGATCAGATGAAAGACACATTTTTACGGAAATATCAAGACTATTGTAAGGATAATGCTAAAAATGACATTTTTAAAATGCAGCAAACCGAAGATGAAAGCCTTGAAGACTACTTAGAAAGGTTCTTATACAACTATCAGAAATCAAAATTATTCATCATAGACCCAACTATAGTAAGAACAATATTTTTGAAAGGTCTTAGAGATGACTGCATAAAAATTTTAAATCTACTAAGTTCAGGAGATGTGCACCAAAATCCCTTTGCAGGAATTGCAGATTATTGTAGGAGATACTCAAGAGGACAAGCTAAAACATGGAAAGGACCAAGAGATCCTGTAGGCATAAATTTAAGACAAAAATTAGGGACTGTCACCAGAATCGAGTTAGGAAACTTATTAGAAAACTTTAAAACAAACATCTTGAGCACAATCAATAACCAGTTAGATACTCTAAAACTGAAAAAGAAGCAAGAAGAAGATGTTGTTTTTGCAATCTTTTGTCCTAAATGTAGAAAGAGGCACCCTAAGAAAGAATGCCCATTAAATGTCATAGAGGTCTATGGCCTGTGTACACAAGAGCACCCCACATCTGAATGTCCAACTTTGTCTGAGCTACAAGCCATTTATAGGGGAGGAGGAGTCTCATAAGAACAATC
Organism: Picea mariana; assembly: GCA_032191745.1. Classification (NCBI taxonomy): domain Eukaryota; kingdom Viridiplantae; phylum Streptophyta; class Pinopsida; order Pinales; family Pinaceae; genus Picea; species Picea mariana. The sequence goes on from JASDQU010291857.1 coordinate 1,517, forward strand.
GTACCCTTCTAGGAGGCCTTGGAGAGCACAAAACCCCAATGCATTTTATGACCCTAATACACAATATCAACAACAACAATGGGGTCCTCCTCCAATGCCCTATATCCCCAATGGACACCTCAACAAGCTCAAACTCAACCTTGGAAACAAGGTTGGAGGGGACCTATGTATGGGAGTCCCTCTTACCTGACATATCCACAGTATCCTGCAAACATTTCCTAATTACTACCTGGATTTAACCCACCTGAAAAAAAGCTTTACCTTCACCTCCTGTACAACAACAATTCACAATACCCTTGAACCCTAACCATCAACAACAATCACCTATAAATGCCAATCAACAACCACAAATCCAAGCTGCCCACAACCCTCCTAGACCAACAACAATTCCTGCCTAGACAATTCCTAACCCCAATAATCGACCCACCCACCTCGTACAGAATGCAGAAATCCAAACCTTTCCCACCTATGAGATTCAACTAAAATACGGGAAAGTTGTAAATCAATCAAATTCTGGAGTAATAATTCAAGAAGAAAATGATAATCATTCTGAACAAGAAAATACTCCAACCACCCCTGTAGAAGGAGAGACTTCCCTTCATATTCCAATCACTTCTCAGTACGTAGGAGTACCTCAACAAATTAATCTTCCACCCTACCCTGAAAGACTATTAGAGAAGAAACTTGAGCCACCCTTGCACAAAGATATAGAGGATGAGTTACGAAATGTATGTGTAAAAATACCTCTATTGCGAGACATTAGGGATATCCCCATATATGCCAAAATCATAAGGGATCTTTGCCTTAAGAAACCAGGAAGGAAGAAGAAGGAACCTCCCCTTGTTTAGGTGGTAGGACAATTATCTGAATTTATTTATGAAATGCCATATAAATATAATGACCCTGGGAACCTAGTAGTCATTGTTGAAATTAATGGTATTTCCTTACCAAACACACTCATTGATTTGGGTGAAGAAATTAATGTAATGCCTTTTGACACTATGCAAAAACTCCAAATCAACCAGTTAAGACCAACCCAAACCATGATAGAGTTGGCAGATAAGTCAGTCATTAGCCCTGCAGGAAGTTTAGATNATGCCTTTTGACACTATGCAAAAACTCCAAATCAGCCAGTTAAGACCAACCCAAACCATGATAGAGTTGGAAAATAAGTCAGTCATTAGCCCTGCAGGAAGTTTAGATGATGTCACAGTCACACTAGCTTCTTGGGAGTATCCAGTAGATTTTCTAGTCATCTATTCTAAATCATCCTCCAAACCAGGACACCTTGTGGTTCTTGGCTGGCCATAGGAGATGCCTTTATCAGTTGTCGGTATGGCGAGATGACTATATCCAATGGCACACATAGCTAAAATATTGTCCTCTTCCCTCCTGTTCAACCAACACAAGAAATACATGTTTGGCTATAAAACCCTTATGGAGAGGAAGATTGCATCAGACCTTTGTTAACACTTGAACAAATAAAAGGAATGCAAGAACAATAAGATGAACAAGTCTTAAGTTTATTTTTGGCTGATACGAACTGCATTGAATATCCTAGGTCTTTTGCAGAATTGTCACATATTTCCAGTTCTGAATTTCAACAAACTTGGCATCTTGATGTCACCCAATTATATGCTTTATCACCAGCTTCGTCAGAGAAGGAAGAAAACCTGAACTTGTTAAGATTAGTCCGAGAAAATCTTTTTATATCAACTTCAGTTTGGAACGAGAACAAAAGACACAAGTAATTGAAATGCTCCAAAGACAATTTGATGCCTTTGCATGGGATTATGCAGACATGAAAGGCATTCACCCTGACACATGCACACATCATATCTACACTAATGACCAAATAAAACCAGTTAGGAAGCCTCAGAGAAGGATGAAGCCAGCCCTCAAAGATATTGTAAAGGAGGAATTGCAAAAACTCCTTCGAACCAATCTCATATACCCCATTTCAGATAGTCAATGGGGGTCTCCACTTGTCATAGTTCCCAAGAAAAATGGTAAGTGGAGAATATGTGTAGACTTTAGGGAGTTGAACAAGGCCACCCATAGGGATTATTTTCCCTTTCCATTTATTGATCAGGTGTTAGATACCTTGTCCAGAAAGAAGTATTTCTCGTTCCTAAATGGGTTTAATGGTTATAACCAAATACATATAGCACCTGAAGATCAAGAAAATAACATTTTGACCTGCCCATGGGGAACCTTTGCTTATAGGGTTCTTCCTTTTGGACTTTGCAATGCCCCAACCACTTTCCAAAGGGCTTTCATAGCCATTTTCTTTGACTTGACGAATGATTGCGTGGAAATCTACATGGATGACTTTATAGTCCATGGAGATGACTTCCATGAAGCTTTGTCTAGTCTAGAAAAAGTCTTGATTAGGTGCAGGGAAACTAATCTTTCCGTAAGCAATGAAAAGTCAAATATGATGCTCACTGAAGGCATTGTTTTGGGACATCACATTTCTAGATTTGGAATTAGAGTTGATCCCGCAAAGATTCATATTATCACACAAATCAGAATACCTTCCTAACAAAAAGAAGTTTGCAGCTTTTTAGGGCATGCTGGCTACTATAGAAGATTCATTCTGAATTTTACAAGCTTAGCTACCCCTTTATTCACGTTATTATCTAAAGAAGTTGAATTTAATTGGAATGATGAATGCCAAGTATTTTTTAAGATTTTGAAAAAGAAATTGGTAAGTACCCTTGTCTTAAGAGGACCAAATTGGTCCCTTCCTTTTCATATTTGTACTGATGCCTCAGACACAACCCTGGGGGCAATTCTTGGACAAAGGGAAAATAAAATGCCTTATGCTATTTACTTTGTCATTAAAAACCTTTCCCCAACAGAAGTTAATTATACGCTCATAGAAAAAGAATTGTTATCTGTAGTCCATGCCATCAATAAATTTAGACACTATATTACATGATATCAAGCTTTTGTACACACTGATCATTCAACCATCAAATTCTTAATGAACAAACCTGTAACAAACCCTAGAGTTACAAGATGGTTGTTATTATTACAAGAGTTTAATATCAATATTATTGATAGATCTGGTAAGGATAATCTTGTGGTTGATTTCTTATCTAGAATGATTCATCTAGGAGATAACGCACCAGTAGATGATAACTTTCCTGATGAAAATTTGTTTTATATTTCTACATTTACTCCTTGGTATGCAGATGTAGCTAACTATCTTGTCACAGGGAAGATGCCTTAGAAATTGTCTTCTAGAGACAGACATAAAGTAATTCAGCTAAGTGCAAATTAGATGTGGCATGATGATTGTTTTTATAAAACATGACTAGATTTGGTAATCAGAAGATGTGTAAGGGAAGATGAGATCCATGATATTATGAAACCCTTCCATGATGGTCCTTGTGGAGGCCATTTTGCTAACAAGAGGACCTCCTATAAAGTTCTACAATTTGGCTATTATTGGCCTAATATTTTCAAGGATGCCAGAACTTATGTATCCAATTGTGACGAATACCAACAAATGGGTAAGCCTACTGCACGATACCAAATGCCACTTCAAGCCCAGGTAGTCATTGAACCTTTTGAAAAATGGGCATTAGATTTTGTAGGGCCCATTAATCCTGCATCTAAAAAGAAAAAGTATATACTTGTATGTACTGATTATGTGACCAAGTGGGTTGAAGCAAAATCTTTACCATTTGCAAGCGAACAATCAGTGGTAGATTTCCTTTTTAATGACATTTTTACTAGATTTGGTGTACCTCAAGAAATTGTGACTGATTAGGGGACTCAATTTACCTCTAATCTGGTCAAAGTTGTTACAAAACAATACCAAATCAAGCATAGGAAATATACACCTTATCATCCACATGTGAATGGGCAAGTAGAATCTACCAACAAATTCATTGAGTCCATTCTTACTAAAACAGTACAACTACACCACAAAGATTGGGTTGATAGATTACTAGAAGCCTTATGGGTTTATAGAATCACCTGGAGGAATACAATAGGACATACACCTTATGAGTTGGTGTACGGGAAGCAGGTGCTTCTCCCCATAGAATTCCAGATCAAAACCTTCAGGACTGTTGTACAAGTTGACACGAACTTAGATGAAGCCCAACAACAAAGACTCTTGCAGCTTAATGAGCTAGATGAAATTAGGTAGGAAGCACTTCAAGGGCAGAGGACAAAATGGCATGACAAGTATCTCAAAAGGAAAAAATTTCAACCAGGAGATTGGGCCTTGTTGTATGACAACAGGTTCAAGAACTTCAAAGGTAAGTTAACTACTCGTTGGTTGGGACCTTACGAGATTGACACTGTCTATGATAATGGTTCAATCAGGATAAAGACAATTGATGAACATCAAACACCCCTACTCGTGAATGGTCACCGATTGAGAATTTATAACAAACCCATGTCAAAAGAGGAATTTATGACACGTGTGCTACATAATTTAGATATGCAGGGGATCAGTAAGGAAGGAGATCTTCCTATTGATCCACATTGATTGATTGATTTTATTTTAAAAAAAATTGTACATAGGTGTGTGGGCTATGTTTGTTAATAAGTTGAAGGTAACAATGGGTTTTTACCTCCTTTGTTTTACTTTCACATTTTATTTTTAGTAGATTTCCGTAAGTTATTTGATCTTTCACGAACTTGCTAAAACATCAATTTTTAAGCATCAACAATACTTTGTTCTGGTCCGGTACCAACAATGCTGATCCGGTACCAGTAGTCCTGTGCTGGTCCAGTACCAGAAGATTGTCCTTATCCGATACTATCAAGACATACCATCTAATCGACAAAGAATGCTATGCCTATTTCAAATATCTAGTGTTAATTAATATGAAGTATGAAGCCATGCAGTAACCACTTAAGCTAGAACCAAGGAGCTGACTGCAACATCAAATGATATCTTTCATGAAGCAGTAATTTCTTTTGGTTCTGTTGCTTGACAAGGAAGTATTGTAATTTCTTTTGGTTATGTTGCTTGACAAGGAAGTATTTTAATTTCTTTTGGTTCTGTTGCTTGACAATGAAGATATAATTTCTTTCGCTTATGTTGTTTAAAGAACCATGCTTAACCTGATTTACAGTTTAGAGGTTGCCTTCATAAAAAATTCCATTACAAACAACATCAGTACTCCAACATGATTAAAGGGATTACAAAAAATATTAGCCTACAAGTAACTATTTCACCCTAACTAGACTTCAAAAGTAATCATTGGATTATATTTACTAAAGAGTAGCATATGAGTATATGAACACTCTCTGTCGTGGGCACACTAGAAAACTTTTATGGAAAAAGATGGATCAGTACATCTGGAATATTCTAAAGAAATAGCATACATACATGAGTTTATTTTTCCTTCAAACAAATCTTTAAAGACATTCAATTAAGAGAGTATATCTTCTAACCCAATACCATCCCAACCTGTAAAAGGGTTTTCAGACGAGCCTCCCCCCGTCAACTGTGCAAAAGCACTCTTTAACAAAAACTAAAATAGGTGACTATGGACACGAAGCCTCTAATAGAAAAAGGGTTTAAGAGACTAACCCGTCAGGATACTGAACAGGTCTGCTGGCAACGGGTACCGGTTTGTGGTATGCCTAGGCAAACCCATCAGGGTATTGAACAAGCCTGTTGGCAATGGGGCATTCTGCCTGGGGAAGGTATGTCTCTCACTAAATATCACAACTACCCCACCGGAGTACTGAACAAGCTTGCTGACAGTGGGTTCTGGTTTGAGAAATGTCTCATTTATATTTGTTTGATTGAAAAATTCACTTTTGTCATTTAAAAAATAAATATGAATACTACAAGCAAATGTCATTGTTGTCATTTATAATATACAAATTTCAGATTAATAAACAAAATGAATACTACAAGCAAATGTCCATTTGAGAATTACCCTAAATCAACTTTACCGGTCTGACATCTAAATCCTACATTACCTGAGAAGGAAACTTCTTAAGAGTGGGACCCTGACTAGGGAGTCTAATCTACTTATACTCACGACTATGTGACCAAGTATATAGTATACTTGTATATACTTTTAATACTCACGACTATGTGACTATATACTTGTATATACTTGTATATACTTTTAAAGTATATAGAAGTATGTGACCAAGTATGTGACTATGTGACTATGTGACCAAGTATATAGTATACTTGTATATACTTTTAATGTACTGACTAGGTCGGATCTGTTCTTATGGAAAAATACAAAACCCCCCCTATTTTCATTGTTGAATGTTGTGTTTGTCAATGAGTTATTAGAGGAGAGGCAATTTCATTGTTAACAACAAATAAGGCATGAAATCATATGCTAGGAATTTGATTTCATTCCTCTTCTCTTATCAATTTTCTTTCATTGTGATACAGTGTGTCAGGCCTTTTTTTTTTAGCAAAAGGATATGCAACACCTTTGGCATGGGGGAGGGTCAAAGAGCCTCTTTCAGGACTCTTTTCCAAACTCACATCTCATCTTCAGAGACCAACATGTTCACCTTACAACCCTGCAGAACCAGACACAAAGGAATAAATTCAAAAACAAGCACAGAATAAAGAAGGAAATTCCAGTACAAATCCTCCAGAAAACTCCAGCCTAAAAGATGAACTCTGATAATATGCAAGCTTCAAATACAAGGCAATGCTTCCGGTCATGAATATCATATGGGTATTGGTTATGCAATGGTAAAAGCAAAGGTAACATGGTATCATTTATTTTCCTTTGCTTATAAAACTACAATAGGTATAAAATTGTATACTAGATCTTATGACCTTATTGTTAATACCATGTGCTTAACTTTTACTTCCCTCATACCCATATGGTTAACCTTAATCATCACATAAGCGCTTGAAAAGATGTTGAGGGAAAAATCACATCAAATGTGTGAATATAGTTATGATATGAAATGAGTATCCCCAGTAATGATGAGCCACGACTTTAAACCAAGAACATGCTTTACCCTTAGTACTCACGGATCTACCTCATATCATTCAACATCAAATTCATCGCTTGAAGGTCCAATTGCCTATCCCAAACAACAATGATGTTTTTTCTACCAAACGTTTCGTTCCCATCATTGTACTAACATGCATAAATGAAATGGCTTATCTGGGTGGCGAAGCCATCCAGATGAACCTTATCTCATCTTAATTTCCTTCGCAACATCTTTACTTAAACCCACCGTTTGAATTTTCGACGCCATCACTGTTTTTCCTGCCATTACTCATCTTTATCCATTATAGAGCCTACTGTTTAACTTGATATCTCCTCTCTGCGGTATCCGGTACCAAACCCTTACGCTCACAGTTGGCCAAACTCTTACGCTACAACCCGGTTTATACTCAATTTATAAGGATGGTTGTGAGTAGGAATGAACCGGTCTTCAAGATTTATTGGGAGATCGAGGAGTTCCAGTTGTGTAGAGATAAGTATACTAGCGCGGGTTGGATTCCGTTTTTAGAAAAATTCACAGGTTGTCATGAAGGGGTATCTCATGCATTTACCCAAAGTTACGATGGAGAAATTGTGCACATAGGTAACCTGCAACTAACAATCAATGAAGCAACTCTAAGGGAGGCCATGAGATTACCTAGCGGAGGAGCTAAGTATTTCAAAGGAGTAGGAATCGATAAGGAAATGTGCCAAAGATTTCTGAAAGAAGACCATCAACACCCTAATTGGAAAAAGGGGATTTCTAGAAACTATATCAAGGAGGAATATCATCCAATGCTTGTCACCCTCAAACGATTCCTCACTTGTGAAGGAAGGTATGCTATAACTTTCCTGTACCACATTAGGCTTTTGTTGCACTTTGAAGGAGGTCCTGAGATTGAATTTCCATACTTTTTATGGATGAGCCTGAACAAGATGGTGAGAGGTGTCAAATCCTTATCTAAAACTGAGAAGACTAGTATCTATCATCAGGGTCTTATCAAAATGCTAGTTATACATGAAATTAGGAAGCAAAAGTTTAGTTGGAAAACCCTCATCATTCAACTCCTTTCCACAGAAAATTAACCTGTAAAGGAAGCCCAGCCTACTCTAGACAAAGATGAGGAACCTAAGAATAAAAAGGGCAAGAAAGATAAGGTAGCTCCATCATCCTCCAAAGCAGTGAGCCAAAAAGATAAAGCTAAGATGCAAAAAGACCGAAAAACTCACGACTCTTCGAGCAAACAAGAAGGGCCCTCTTCCTCAGTTAACAAGGCTCTTAAAAGTCAAGAATCGAAAGACAAATCTGAATTAGTAGAAGAGATTTCAACAGTATCACTTGAGGAGAAGGGTCATAAATCAAAACCCTCAAGGAAAGAGAAGAGTAGCTCAAAGAATAAAGGTGAACAACCTATAGAAAAACCTCTTGTAACCATTCCACAGACAGGAAAGAGGAAGAGGAAACTTTTTAGCACTTCTGAGAAGAAGAATCCATCACCTCATCCTAAGAGAACCACAAGGAGCATGGCAAAGATAGGAAAAGTAGCTGCCAATCCTCTTGCACATAAAGACCTAACATATGTTACCTCCTCTCCTCTAGACCTACCAGTCCAGGATGACATCACTAGCTTAGTTGAGGAGCACATTACTGTTACTTTGTGTGGGATGAGAGAAGAAGGAAAACGCATCCAGTTGGAAGCAATGGGGTCAATAAAGACCTTAACAAAAGGATAGATGAGGAAGAAGATTGAGGAGCTACAAAAATAGAACCAGGAACTAAAACAAGAGGTGAAGGAATACCAACTACTTGATAGGTATATCAAGAAAGAAAATGAGCAACTGAAGTCAACCAACCAACAACTCCAAGATGACCATGAAGAGACTTCTAATAATCTCCAAAAGGTACTAAAACTCTTGCAATATATTAGGGTCATAAAAAGGGAGTTGAAGGGAGAAGCCTCAAATGTCAACATCATTGATCCAAAGGAGTAAAGCGAATGGAGTCTCAAGTTTTGTAAAACTTTGAGTATGTTTCAGTTGCATGAGGACATGCAATGATTTTGGCATGGGGGAATGTTGAGCCTCTAAATTGACATCCCCATTACCATATTATACTCCTTATTTACACCTTTTGACCTACCTAAGCTTGGGTAAATGCCAAAGAACACTATCTCCAGCCACTTATAAGGTCATGAGGTAAAGTCTATTTGAATTCATGCATTTTGTGGTTTATTAAGCTAGGAGATTAAATATTTCATGTGCTAATGTTGAAATTGCTATATGTAGCCTTTGACCTTTGAACAAGTCCGACATTCTCATGTCAACCAAACCATCCGATACTTATGCGCCAGTTTACACAATCCGATACCTACCATGAATTTCGGTACCATTTGACGACTGTTGAGATACGGTACCCAAACACTGATTCGGTACCCGCAGATCACTCACTGTCTGAATCCGGTACCAAGAGAACCTCTTGTTCAGATCTGGTACCCGTAAATCATTCACTGTCGCGATATGGTACCAACTTCCGCGGCCTGTTTTAGTCCAGTACCAACCAATTGCATGTTGTTCGGATCCGGTACTATCCACCGTGTCTCACCTATTATGATATGGTACCAGTAGAAGAAATAAAGTATGCCAAGTTTAGCCCCAGATCATGCCTAAGATAATTGTTGAATGTTTAAAGTTCTAGTAAGACTATATTAAGCCAGTTTGGTTATTGCTTCATCCTCGTACACCTCGTGTCATGAGGATGAAGCTTAAAATATGTAACAGAGTGTGTAAATTTGACATTTGTTGATATGCTGAAGATTTCACCTCCTTGTGTTTCACGGCTGAGACTGTTTAAATAGTCGTTGCAAGGCTGGTAGAAATATAGGGAGATAGCATAACACAACATGTTAGAGCAGCGTTGCATATTGTAGAACATATCTTGAGTTTGAGTTTAATTGAAGAATTTCATTTACTTCCATGTCTTGATTTTTAATGAATGAATGCGAATTGAATTGGTAGTATAATCTAATTTCATGTTTTGAGATCTGAGTAAGAGTAATGTGTTGATCAAAAACTAACTTACTGTAGACTCTAAACACTGGCCTGTTGAAGCGGCAAGGGCCCACTGCCTAACAGAGGTCAGCCTTCTTGTAGACTAGTGTTAGCACTCGATTTCGATAGTGTAATTGTTAGACTAGTTGTAGCTTTGATTTCTCAATTTAATTCATCATCTCTGGTAGTTTCAAATGTTAGTAGCATAGTTCGGTTTGGGATTTTTGCTTAAGATCTTTACTTACTCTGTTTTTGCATATGCCCTGTTTCTATTTTTATGAATTTGATTTCTCATAGTGAACATAGACATTGGCAGTAATAGTCAAACATATTTGGAAAAGAACTAGTGAAGTTCACAATAGATCATTGTGAGCCACAACATATCCAATATACTGGCTATTGAACTACCCATGATATGCCTTGATGATTGATGTGTGATTTCCTTTTTAGAGTGTGATTGTATAGTTAGCTTTCTGGGTCAAATAACAGAGTTGATCTGTCAAAGAACTCCATCTCATACTTGCATGTGCCACAATGGAGTGGATTGCATCTCTCTGAAAGACAACCAAAGTGTGTTTTAGTTTGATAGATTGCTTTATTTCTAACATGCATAATCCAGATTAGTTCTATACTCGTGACATTAGAATTACCTCTTTTACTGGTGTCTTGAAACTCTGTTGATTACGAATCCCGGATTGATAATTAATGTGCATTATACTAATCATATAAGCAACACAACACCCTCCATGGGCTCATACATCACAGGGATCATAGCAATGTCAATCACATCTAATAATCAAGTTACCCAAACATGTGCATAAAACCCCCCTTTTCCCAGACAATTGCTCATAGATGTTATGTTATTTAACAAGCTAGGTTTGGAGAGGGTTTCAGGATGTCCTATTGGGCTAATTCTCCTCAGGTGTGGGGTGTTTCCAGGTGAAGACCAATCTATTTCATGTAAATGCATGAGATGGTGTAGGGGATGTTTGGGAAAGGGGTGCAATGATAACATGGAATTGTAGGTCTTACCTGTGGGTTCCTTTGTAGAAGGTGAGCTACATCTTGTCATGGATGCAATTGTTTCCTAGCCCATTCAATGCTTTTTTACTCTTTGTCTTATTGATTTTTCTTTCAAGAGAATGGTTGGAGGACACTGTCCTAGTGTGGTGACTAGTGGTGACAATTTTACCCACAAACATTTCACGAAGATGAGAAGGTTGGCTCCTGATGAGACCCCCTTTCTCTTGGCTATGCCACCAAGAGCCACTACCCTGGCATGGTGACCAGATGAATATTAGTGCCATACCGCTACATGCCCATGGACCTAATATGATGGCTCATGATGAGACCCCCTATCCACCAACTAAGTCCTGAGTTTTATTTTATTTCAATGGTTCCCCCCTTTTTCTTGCTGAGAATCCTTCTATTGATTTCTCGAGGATCCCTGAGCGAAGTATCTCAAGGTTTTATCTTGGCTTTTAACTCTTGCCAGCTAGTTTTACCCTCTGGGCCTTTAGCCCCTTCTTCCCACAAGGCAATGTACAACACTTACTAGCTTGGAAAACCCAATGCCCGAACCAATGTAGGGGATAGATGAGAGGGAAAATGATGAAAAGTGATAATTTTGGAAGGAATGGACGATGACCTTTCATAGAATCACCCAGTGGCAACTCATCCCTAAGGGAACCAACTTGCTAGGGCACTTTGTCATCCCCTCCAGGTATGGACAAGTTAAAAGGCATAATGTCCAAGCAAACGTCATGAAGCAAAAGAGAATTAAGTGCACATATTCAAATGTTTTGAGAATCAGAGTGACACATACCATGATACCTGAACTTATTACCTCATGGAGCAAGACCCACTGCTCCTTCAGAATGAGGCCGGTGGAATGGATGATGTTTCTGCTGTTGATAGATGGGAGGCACTGAAGAAAGGATGGGCCCTCCAGGGCCAAGCTCAAGTCAATATGTCTCTCGATTCCCCATGTCTAGGACCTGTGGGCCTTGAGACATAATCTCTTTAGTTATCCCTAGGATAGTGGATAACAAGAACATTACAAGATCAAAGTTTAATATTAAGAAGGGAGATATTAAAATGGTATTTCATTCTTTATTCAAGTCTTACACATAATTTGTATTCTTCAAAGAGTTCTCTAACACAAAATATGTACTTTTGTTTTTTATAGTTCTACATACAAATCTTTATTCTACAATTTTTCTCTATTTTGTCATTTCTATTATTTTCCCCAAACATTGTTAGTATAATTTATTTTTACACATAAAAACATTTGAAGTTATTTAAAAAAATCATTCACATTTAACACTTCTATAAAACCCTTAGTTGAAAATAGGACTAAATATCATTGAGAATTAGTACCTAAATAAGCTTCCTAAAAGAGTGAACCAATGTTGCATTGGAAAACATCCCCACTGTTATCGCGCAATCTCTACTTGTGCAAAGCCCATGAAAAGTAAGGGAAATTGGTGTGATAATGGGATATCCTATCACTGTCACCTCAATAGGAAATCCCTTTCTTTTAGGAGTAGAAGAGGGTCTACCCCATGGGAGGCATCCCCAATGACCTAAAGGGTTGGGTAAGCTAAGGATATGGATAAGAAGTACCCCCCCTTCTCACTGGTCACTCAAGTCAAAGATCCCACGAGGTTATCCCAGAAGGATGAAGCAAATTAAAATTTTGAAGTGTACATGCCTGAAACAAGACAACAAAACATATATATAGCAGTTTCAAGTAAAAATATGACATTAAATATTTACGAGACAAAAAACCAAGTGAAAATTTTCTAGACGATATAAAATTGTAGCGGAATAAAAGTTTACAACATCAAAAAGTATT
>JASDQU010291859.1:0-14374 GCA_032191745.1 Picea mariana
GGGATTGAACTTGCAACAAAAGTTCTTGAACATTCACCTTTATAGCCTTCTTGAGGAGGTGAATTTAAAGAGTTACTAGCTCTCTTTTGAAGACCAACAACAATGTTCTTGTCCGCATGGCTGTCATAATTCTCTTGTTTCATACATTTGCATTCATCTTGAACACAAACTTTGCATGCTTGAGGGATTGAACTTGCAACAAAAGTTGTTCTTAGAACTGTTTCCCTTGTCTTCTCAACTTTGAAATTTGCTCCATCTTTCTGTTCATATCCAAGACCACAATACTTGGGTCTCTCCTCAACAACAATAGGTTCAACAATGCCTTGTGCATACTTGCCTAACCCTCTAACTTCATTGCCCATTTTTAACAATAACTTGGACCCTATTCCTCTAGTGTGATTTTCAAAAACACCAAAGCATTCATCTTGAGAGGAATTTGAAGATAAACTAACATCACATACCTCATGTTCATGCATGTACTTGGTAAGGGTTTCCTTTGCCTCATGGANCAACTCTTGTACCATATCTCTCATGGTTACAAACTCCTTCAACATCTCTTTGTCAAAGAACTTGGATAATGAATATGTATGAGAACTATCAATGTTTGAAGCTTCCTCCATCCTTGCAGGATATCAAACTTCAACACAAAACTTGCACAAATGCCAACAGCTAAAACTCTAGCTATCAATGGAAATCACATGAGAAAAACTGTGCTCTGATACCACTTGATCTAAAAATAGGGGGTGAACTTTTTTTTCTATGCAAGCACCCTCTACTCCATTAAAATAAACTTTTCAGGACCTTGCTTAATGTCTTAGTTATGCAAGAGGTTTTATGTGTCAAGTTCATGCTTCTTTTAAATGTTTATGTGTGAGATTTAAAAAAAAATAAATATTTGTTTTAAACAAATACACAATAAACATAACCTGTAGCAAATAAACCAACAAAATCACAACAATAACAATATGATAAAGGAGTTCACCCCCAACTGGACTACCTCTCCTTGAGCCTCCATCAATGGACTAGGATCTCTGTGATTAGTTTGTCAAATATTCTTTTACAAGCTGCTGCTCAACTCCAATAGATTTACTAACTGTACCATTGGGTTCAGAATACATAAAAACCCCAAAAATGACTAATAGAACTATGAAAATGGATCATGGCTCATCCGGGCATGACCTCTTTTACATGTGGCCTTAAGCTTCCCTGAGATTCCTTGTGGAAAAAAACACTTGTAAAAGTCCTCAAATGCCTCTGAAACCTATCCCAATGTGTTCAGAGCATAACAATTAGTTAAAAATGACTATTTAGTCATAGAAAATAGACTTGGGCTCATCTGAGCATGGCCTCCATCAATGAGGGCCCTAAGCTCCCTAGAGCTTCTTGAAACTTCAATGGTGTAAAACCTGCAAAAGAAGTCTCCAAATGGATTTGAAAACAATACCAATGGATTCAGAACATCCAAAAACCCCTAGTTGGGCTTTTTTCGGCACCTCATTTGGCCAAAAAATGAAGAAGTTAGGCCTCCTACCATTTTCCTCCTTTAAGCTTGTTGTCTCTGGTTCGCCAAAACGCACCTCTGTGTGCCCAACCTAGCCTCTACACTCAATTTCGTGCTAAAACCTACCACCGAGCACAAAACCGCAAAACACATGCAACTATAGAACGGTTAGGGAACCTAGCCCCCTAATCGCATGGGCGTTGGGTGCATGGGCCATGTGACCACGTCCCCGCACACCAAAAAGGGCTACGTTTCAAGAATGAACATAGGTGTGACAAGTGGCGGGTGCATTGGTTGACAAGTGTCCAGGCGAATGTGTTTGTGCCACGTATTGGGTGTGTGGTTGTGGTCGTTTTAAAACTCTCGCACACAAAATCTATGTGAAGAAGGGTCACATGGTAAGGGTTATGTGACCGGGGGCTGGGGCTAAGCCCCAGCCCAGACGCGCCCCAACTCAACATATGTTCAAATTTAAATATAAGCCAACACGATTATATAACAAGAAATAACGTGTGGCGTGCTGGTTGATTGATCCTTGTCAATAATTTCGTCTGTGTTAGAGGTCCGGGGTTCGATCCCCACAGACTCCATAAACTTTTAAACAAACAACCATTACCAAAAAATGGGGTGCCACGTGGCAGCCCACACCTGGGCCACGTGGCACCAAATCATTTGACAAAATATGCCACGTGTCCACCAATGATTCACCCACACCTGCCAATAAATGATTGCCACATCATCAACTGCCACCTCAATGTATGGTCATGCCATGTCAGCTGTACAGCCTCTGCCACGTCAGCTGTACGGACTATACGGACTGTTCAGTCAGCATTATTTTTTTTGCCTATTTGGCAAATCAAACAGATCATGATATCTCACTCATCCGACATTCGTTTCAACCCGTTCAAGTTGCGTTGGGTTCATGACGACGAGGGATACACACTCGTTCGTTTTGAGGCGATTCTGAACACTTTCATTTTTGAGCTAAATTTTGACCCCTAGTCCAGATTTTGATCATCGATCTATAAGAAATACCATATTGTAAGGCACAAATTCAATAAGTACACCCCAGCTTAAATATGATATGGTTATTGCATATGATATTGACTGGTCCATTGATACAGGAAAAGTATCCTCTCCTCAACAGTCCTAGGAAGTGCATTTAGCAGTATATGAATGGTTAAGAAAGCATATTTATGTTGAAATTGCATCTCAAAGATGCATACTGATTATGAGGAATTCTTAGAAATTTCATGTATAAGGAATGTTCTTCAAGTTGTAAACAATTCCATATTATAAGGCACAAATTAGGAGAAAATCATGCAGATCCACTTTTCTAGTAGAATCATCTTCGAGGGTTTTTTTGACAAAATTTCCAGCATCATTTGTTCAAAGTCTTTTACATATTTTTAGGAATCATTCAAGTCTTCAAAAATATAGGTGGAAGCATATATTAGATGACAAGGTATATAGCTTGTTAAGAAAATCAAAATTAGTTCTATCATTTAGGCATATAATCAATGCAACAAGGGGCATGGAGTTCCATCTTTGGGAATTTTTTTGGCATTCAAATAACTTCTCTCTAATGCATTTAGCATAGAGAAAGGATAAATGTATAATAGTCAAGGATTGACTATAAATAGGATCTAAAATTAATCCAAATCTTATCAGATCCTATATCTGTGGTAACTAATTTCTATACTGGGTCTTTAGGAGATATTTGATCCATTAGTTTGGGGATTGAAATTGATAGCTTCGATTCTATATATTGTGATACAAATATGAAAAATGGAGGGGGGAAACAAGAGGGGTTTGAGAGGGACATATTATAGTCTTGAACAAGATATAAATTTGTTCTCTATAATTTCTTCATTTTCAGGCTCAGTGCATCAAGTTTATAAATAATTTACTTGTGTTCCATATCTGTTTTCCTTCTTCTTGTCTTATGTCAATTATGATTCTTTCAATGCATTAGTTGTTACATAGTTTCATATTTATTGACAACATATATTCTATTGTTCATTCTCTATAAATTGTGTTTCATTTTTCAGATATCTTGATTTAGATTAAAATGATATTTTGGTCTAAATATATTGTTCGTGAATGTAGAAGGATGAGTAGATTGTAGGGCCTTCACATTCATTAAGTTTTTTCTTCTTCCATTTCAAGTTATCTCTCTAAATTTTTACTATTTATCAACTTTCCTTTGACCTATGAAATGCTTCCATTTAGTTGGATTTAAACCTAATTTCCTCTACCTTTCTTATTCATCCTGATCCACCCAATATACGTTTTTCTATAAAATCCATTGCAATAACTTGATGATGCCCTAGTTTTCCTTTTAGTAGTCAGGTGCAACTTTAGGGACTAACATCTTTAAGCAATGTTGTCGGGGATGGAATAGCACTGATTATCTTCCCTGGTCTATAAGACAATGACTAAGACTAGTTATTGATGGTAAACAAGAGTTGGTGACAATTTATAATTGAATCATTCACCTGGAGACTCCATGAAGCAAGAATCTGTTGGTGACTCCACTGATCTAGGATGTCAAAGTCTATGGAAACAATTTTGGCTTGTAGATTCACTCCATTCGATTTCTCTGTTGTTCCTGGATTCCCAAATGATGTGCCTACTATGTATGAGTGGATAGACCACCTTCCAAGGTTCAGAGGAGATGATCATGATCACCTTGCTCAACACTTGCTTGATTTTCAAAAAATACATGGACCAACTGAATATTTATCATGAAGACATATTAATGAATATGTTTATGTATTCGTTAGAAGGTGGTGCAAGATAATGGTATCAATCTCTTCATGTTTCCATTAATTCATCATTAAAATATTTCCATGCTACTTTTCATTCATATTGTAAGAGGATTTATCCTACCAAGTGCCTCTTGAATGATTGTTGTGAGCAATTTAAATATCTTAGCAAAAATTTCCAGGAGGTCTTTAGTGATGAGATCAATGAAGATATTTTGGAATGTTCTCATAATGCTCCTAACAATTTTAATGGCCATTTGAATGGGCCTCTTCATGAATAATTTGTTGCTAAAAATGTTTGTGAATACCAAAATTTTAGTGAATAAATTATTGAAGATTATATTGCTAGTGAACATAAATTTTTATCATTGTCATTTGAAATCAATCAAAAGTCTCCAGCCTATGATGATGAAATAGATTTGATCATTCATGAAACTTTCCCTCATTCTTGTTTTCAAAGAGAATATTTTCAAGATGTTGTTGATGATAGTGTCATTAATAGTATGACAACAAATTTATTGGATGGTTCTAGAAGTTGTTTTCATAATGAAGCTTTTGTTCCAAAATACCATGTTGTTCATTTGTGTTCTTTCTTTGAAGAGGATCATGAAACAAAATTTTGTGAATTTCAAAATTCATAATTTTTTTTATAGTCAACCTGTATATGATGAATACGAAAATGGAGAAGAGAAAAATTGCATATTACCTTCCATTGACTTGAGCAACATTCAACCTTTCTTTGACAACTTTGAATCTAAAATTTTGGAAGGTATTGAAAAAGGGAGTGTTGAGATTATTTATATAACAACAACATAAAATGGAGAAGAGAAGAATTTCACATTAGCATTCATTGACCTGTGAAACAGTGAGACCATTTTTTATGAGTATGAATATGATGTTGGAGAAATAGATGAAGGAAATTAGCCTATCCAAGATGTTGTTGTTCACTGACATAAAAAAATGATATTCATGCACTAATTTCAGCAGAACAGGTGGAGTGTAGCTTTACTATTGGATCAATTCTTCAAAAAAAGAGTATGTTCATTTGGAGTTGGAAGACTATGTGTTTACTATTGATTCAATAGTAATGTTTCATGATCTTTATGTTCCCATGGCTGCATATTTGGAGGGTTTTTCAAGTTTAAATCTTCTATCATTTTTTCAGTGGGATTGTAAGGCCCGATTTTCTAGTGAGCCACAAATTTCTTTTCAAGATTGCTTTTTGCTTAAACACATGCAAAAGATTAAGCAAATCAATTTGTTGCTTGAATGGTTCTTTTGGAAATTTGTCTTCACCCGATTGGTTTGGTTTTTGTTGGTTAGGAGTAGGATGTTTGAATAAGCTTGCAACTGAGCATTTGGTTTTAGTTTGATGGCATGTTTTAGATAAGTAATAATGACTCCATGGACCAATGGAGACACTCGCTTCAAGTCTTTCTAGTTTCAATTTGGTTTTTTAGCTTGGGGAAGAGTTTTTCTATTCAGTTGATTAGTTGTAGGAACAACTTGCAGTAGAGATGCACATGAAGAAGACATAGTGGTCTACGTGTTCTTGGATCCTCGCAGGGAGGAATCCATCCCCATGGAGCCAATGTTAGAAGTGTTTTTTTCTTCATGGTTTGCGCTCCTTTCAAATTGATGCTAAGTCATTTCCTCTATTTGGTTAACAAAATGATCTTGATTTTTTTTGTAAGGATTCAAATTCCTGTAGCACATTTTATATGTTAAAAGTTACAAAGCACTACCAAAATATTTCTATTGATGTAGAACTATAAAGAAAAGTTTTAAGAGATGGATTACCATAATGTCTTGAAAAGGTTATTGTTTTTTTCTTATTAAGTTTCATTATTAATGGGCCTAATATATTATTCATAAAACCATTCTGTTATTTAATTTCATATGTCCTTAAGCATCTCGAGACTGAGAGATTTTTGGAAATATGAATTGGTTTTGCAAAATGTTTTTGTGACTTGTTCATCGAAAACACAGTCACAAGGAAGTGATCACAACACCAAACACCAGGCAGTGCACACATGCCAAATGCCAAGGGAGATCCCAAGATGGAGTGTAAAGTGCACACCATGTCAGGAGTGTCTAGAAACAATTGTATATATAAATTCATGAAATACATTGTTTCTATACATGTGGGATAGCCCACTACAATAAAATAAGATATTTAGAATCAAACTTGAGTGCCCAGTCCAAATTTTCAAGCAGAGAACGCTACGAGGAGCTCCCAGCTGTTAAATTCACTCTACATATGGTTTAAAAACACTAAAAGAAAATGTCAAGGTGACTACCCATGGTTTTAGTTTAAAATAAACAACGCCCAAATATCAAAATTAGTCTCAAAGTGTACCAAGGGGATATCCACAATTGTCAAGGGTTCCCATGCGAGAGCCCATAGATTATATTAATGTAAAAAAGTCAATGCTTGGAAACACAAGGAATGTACACTTCAAAGCTTTGTTTCCACCATGTCGGGGATACACCCTCTACATATTGTTACTTGATGCAATAGTGAGCTTGTGTGTACCTGTAATTATTAGTGATGGTATCAAATTAACTTTCAAAGACATCATAGACTATTCAAAAAATAGAAATCCTTGTAACTTCTTCTGACGCAGTACAACCAGGATACTTGGCCTCAATGTTGAGGAGTGTAATCTTAGAAATGTTTTTTCAATATCAAATAGAACTAGTAAAGGTTAAAATATATTCCGAGTATGAGGAGACAGATGGAACATTCAATGTGATTTGGTGCTAGGTTGCTTCCAATCTTCTTCTAGTAACTTTGATGATTAACTATGAGAAATGCCTTGTCAAAGAGAGCAGGGTTTGTTATGGACTAGGGTTTGAATATTGTTTGAATCCTATAGAGTGGATATGGTCATTCTAGACATTCTGATGTTGTAGTTGTATGAAATTAAATTGTTTGTGTATGGTGTAATGCATCCTTGGAATCTTAGAACATGATCTTGTAAACAAAATGATTGTGCACATGAAGATCTATGATAGTTGAAAAGAAGATGGATCTTAATGGAAAATATCATGACTCAGATGGCAGTGAATTCCTTTAAAAACACAATGATATATATCTATATTTAAAAATGCAGTTTTGGGGTTGCATTCTTGTGTTCGAGGACATCATCACAGTTACAAAATCATCAATAAATAATAGCAACATTTTCTTTGAGAGGAATGCATTTCATAAAAAAAGGTCCCAAATTCAACAAAGTACACCCCAACTTGAATATGATGTGGTTATTTCATATGATCTTGACTGATCCATTGATACAAGAAAAATATCCTCTCCTCAACAGTCCCAGGAAGTGCGTGTGACAATCTATGAATGGTTAAGGACGCATGTTTTTGTTGAAATTGCATATCAAAGATGCATACTGATTATGAATAATTCTTAGAAATTTTATGTATAAGGGATTTTCTTCGAGTTGTAAACAATTCCATATTATAAGGTGAAAATTAGAAGACAATCATGCATATCCAATTTTCCATTAGAATCATCTTCGAGGGTATTTTTGGCAAAAATTCATGCATAATTTGTTCAGAGTCTTTTACATATTTTTAGGAAGCATTCAAGTCTTTAAAAATATAGGTGGAAGAGTATATTAGATGACAAGGTATCCTACTTGTTAAGAAAATGAAAATCAGTTCTATCATTTAGGTATAGAATCAACACAATAAGGGGGATGGAGTTCCAAATTTGGGATTTTTTTTGGCATTCAAATAGTTTCTCTCTAATCCATTTAGCATCGAGAAAGGATAAATATAGAATAGTCAAGGATTTACTATAAATAGGATCTAGAATTCATCCAAATATTATCAGATCCTATATCTGTGGTAACTATTTTCTATATTGGGTCTTTAGGAGATATTTTATCCACTAGTTTGGATATCGAAACTAATAGCTTCTATTATATATATTGTAATACAAATATGACAAATGGAGGGGGGACCCGAGAGGGGTTTGAGAGGGAGATATTATAGCCTTGAAAAAGATATAAATTTGTGCTCTGTAATTTCTGCATTTTCATGCATAAAGCATCAATTTTATGAACAACTTACTTGTGTTCCATATATGCCTTCCTTCTTCCTATATGATGAAAAATATGATTCTTGCAATGCATTAGTTGTTACACAGTTGCATATTTACTGAAAATTGTGATTCTATTGTTAATTCTATGTAAATTATATTTTGTTTTTCAGATATTTTGATTTAGATTAAAATGATATTTTGGTCTAAATATCTTCTTCGTGAATGTAGAAGGATGATTAGATTGTAGGGCCTTCACATTCATTAAGTGTTTTCTTCTTCCATTTCATGTTCATCAACTTGCCTTTGACCTATGAAATGCTACCCTTTAGTTGGATTTGAACCTAATTTTCTCTAACTTTCTTATTCATCCTGATCCACCAAATATACATTTATCTATAAAATCCATTGCAATAACTTGATGATGACCTAGCTTTGCCTTTAGCAGTCAACTGCAACTTTAGGGACTAAAATATTTTGGCACCATTGTCGGGGATGGAGTAACGAATATTATCTTCCCTGGGATATAAGAAAATGACTAAGACTAGTTCTTGATGGTGAACAAGAGATGGTGACAATTTATGACTACATCATTCACTTGGAAACTCCATTAAGCAAGAATTTATTGGCGACTCCACTGATCCAGGATGTCAAAGGACATGGAAACAATTATGGCTCGTAGATTCACTCCATTTGATTTCTTTGTTGTTATTGGATTCCCAAATGATATGCCTACTTTGTATGAGTGGATAGACCACCTTCCAAGGTTTAGAGGAGATGATCATGAACAACCTGCTCAACACTTGCTTGATTTTCATCAATACATGGACCAACTGAATATTTATCATGAAGACGTATTAATGAATATGTTTATGTATTTGTTGGAAGGTGATGCAAGATAATGGTACTGATCTCTTCCCGTTTCTAGTATTTCATCATTAAAATATTTCCATTCTACTTTTCATTCATATTGTAAGAGGATTTATCCTATCCAGTGCCTCTTGAATAATTGTTGTGAGCAATTTAAATCTCTTAGCAAAAATTTTCAGGATGGATTTAGTGATGAGATCAGTGAAGATATTTTGGAATGTTCTTATAATGCTCCTAACAATTTTAATGGCCATTTGAATGGGTCTCTTTATGAAGAATTTGTTGTTGAATTTTTTTTTGAAGACTAGTATTTTAGTGAAGAAATTATTGAAGATTATATTGCTGGTGAACAAATTTGTTTATCATTGCCATTTGAAATCAATCAAAAGTCTCCAACTTATGATGATGAAGAAGATTTGATCATTCATGAACCTTTCCCTCATTTTTCTTTTCAACAAGAATATTTTCAAGATGTTGTTGATGATAGTGTCATTAATAGTATGAGAACAAATTTATTGGATGGTTCTAGAAGTTGTTGTCATAATGAATATTTTTTTCCAAAAGACTAGGTTGCTCATTTGTGTTCTTTCTTTGAAGAGCATCATGAAACAAAATTTTATGAATTTCAAAATTCATTTTTTTTTTATAGTCAAGCTGTATATGATGAATACCAAAATGGAGAAGAGAAACATTTCATATTACCCTCCATTGACTTGAGCAACAATCAAACTTTCTTTGACAACCTTGAATCTAAAATTTTGGAAGGTAGTGAAAAAGGAAGTGTTGATCTTATTTATATAACAACAATAGAAAATGGAGAAGAGAAGAATTTCATATCAGCATCCATTGACCTGTGCAACAGTGAGCCCATTTTTTATGAGTATGAATCTAATGTTGGAGAAATGGATGAACAAAATCATCCTATCCAAGATGTTGTTGTTCACTTTCATAAAACAAATGATATTCATTCACTAATTTCAGCAGAACACGTAGAGTGTAGCTTGACTATTGGATCAAATTATTCACAAAATCAATATGTTCATCTGGAGCTGGAAGACTATGTGTTCACTATTGATTCAATAGTAATGTTTCATGATATTTATGATTCCATGGCTACATATCTGAAGGGATTTTCAAGTTTACATACTCTATCATTTTTTTAGTGGGATTATAAGGCCCAATTGTCTACTGAGCCACATATTTCTTTTCAAGATTGATTTTTTCTTAAACACATGAAAAAGATTCAACCAATCAATTTGCTACTTGAATGGTTCTTTTGGAAATTTGTCTTCACCTGATTGGTTTGGTTTCTGCTGGTTAGGAGTAGGATGGTTGAATAATATCGAAACTGAGTAGTTTGCTTTTAGTTTCATGGTGTGTTTTAGATAAGTAATAATGATGACATGGCCCAATGGAGACACTGGCTTCAAGTATTTCCAATTTCAATTTGGTTTTCTAGCTTGTGGAAGAGTTTTCCTATTTAGTTGAGTAGTTGTAGGAACATGTTGCAGAAGAGATGCACAAGAAGAAGGAACAATGGTCTGCATGATCCTCACAGGGAGGAATCCATCCCCATGGAGCCAATGTTAGCAGTATTTTAATCATGTTTTGTGCTCCTTTCAAATTGATTCTCAGTATTGATGCTTATTGGGTTTTTCTTATTAAGTTTCATTGTTAATGGGCTTAATATCTTATTCATAAATCCATTCTCTTATTTAATGGCATATGTCCTTAAGCATCTCGAGACTGAGAGATTTTTGGGAATATTATTTGTTTTTGAAAAACGTTTTGGTGACTTGGTCATCGATAAAACAGTCACAGAGAAACACTCAAAAAACTAGAAACCAGGCAATGCACGCATGCCAAATGCCAAGGGAGATCCCACAATGAAGCATAAAGAACACACCATGTCGGGAGTGTATTGAAACAATTGTATATATAAATTCATGAAATACATTTGTTTCTATACATGTGGGATATCCCACTACACTAAAAAATAAGATCTTCAGAATCAAACTTGAGCACCCAGTCCAAATTGTCAAGCTGAGAATGCTACGAAGAGCTCCTAGGTGTTAAATTTACTCTGCATACGGTTTCAAAACACTGGAAGAAAATATCAAGGTGACCACCCAAGGTTTCAATTTAAAATAAAAGGTGCCCAACTATCAAAAGAAGTCTCAAAGTGCACCAAGGGGATATCCACAACTGTTAAGGATTCCCATGCGAGAGCCAACATATTATATTAATGTATAAAATTCAACACTTGGCAAAAAAGGAATGCACACTTCAAAGCTCCATTTGCACCCTATCAGGGATACACCTTCTACATATTATTTCTTTATGCAATAGTGAGCATGTGTGTACCTGTAATTATTAGTGATGATATCGAATTACCTTTCGAAGACATCATATACTATTCAAAAAATGGTAATCCTTGTAACTTATTCTGATGCAGTACAACTAGGATACTTGGCCTCAATGTTTAGGAGTGTAAGATTAGAGAGGCTTTTTCAATATCAAATAGAACTGGTAAAGGTTAAAAGATATTCCGAGTATGAGAAGCTAGATGGAGTAGCCAATGTGATTTGGTGCTAGGTTGCTTCCAAGCTTCCTCTAGTAAATTTGATTATTAACTGTGAGAAACGCCTTATCAATTAGAGAAGGGCTTGTTATGGACTAGGGTTTTAATATTGTCTGAATCCTACAGAGTGGAGATGGTCATTATAGACATCTTGATGTTGTAGTTGTATGACCTTGTTTTTGTATGGTGTGATGCGTCCTTGGCATCTTGGAACAAGAGCTTGTAAAAAAAATGATTGCACACATGAAGATCTATGATAGATGAAAAGAAGTTGGATGTGAATGGAAAATATCATGTTTGTGATGGCAGTGAATTCCTTTAAAAACACAGTGATATATATCTATATTTAAACTTGCAGTTTTGGGTTGCATTCCCATGTTCATGGAGATCATCAAATTTACAAAATCATCGATAAACAATAGCAACACCTCCTTTGAGAGGAACTCATTTCATAGAAAAGGGCCCAAATTCAACAAGTACACCCCAACTTGAATATTATGTGGTTATTGCATATGATATTGACTGGTCCATTGATACAAGAAAAATATCCTCTCCTCAACAGTCCTAGGAAGTGCGTTTAACAGTCTATGAATGGTTAAGAAAGCATATTTCTGTTGAAATTTCATCTCAAAGATACATATTGATTATGAGGAATTCTTAGCAATTTCATCTATAAGGGATGTTCTTCGAGTTGTAAACAATTCTGTTAGGAACCAAATATCAATATAGCATAGAAAAACCTAAAAATAAGTACTCAACGCCTTGAAATAGAGATAAATTCAGATAATAAGCCTCTTCTAGGGGGAAACCTCCTTATGCCCACATAAATGTTCAATTACAAGATGATTCCAAATGAAAATGTCTCCTTGGTATATATAGGAGACTAGGAGGTATAATTACAACTAATGAACTAAAGCCGACATAAATAAAATAACATTACTAATATAATATGCCCCAATTAAGGGGTAATGAACCACTATTTAGGGCTTAACATGACCCTCCCCTTGAGACAAGTGTTGTCCACAACGCTTGAATAACTCTGGATGCTTTTGTATAAAAGACTCATATTCCCAAGTGTAATGTTCAGACGGTAGTTTCCTCCATTTAATGAGATACTCTAAAATGGATCTATTCCTCAGTTGGTGAATTCTTGTGTCATTGATGGCTTCAGTCTCCAATATGATTTTTCCTTCTTCATCAAGTTCTGGAAATATAGTTTGAACTGGGATCTTGTCACCTATAACCTTCTTTAAGAATGAAACATGGAAAACTGGGTGTACTCATGAAGATGCACGCAACTCCAATTTGAATGCCATAGTACCAATATTTTGCAACACCTTATAAGGGCCATAGTAATTTGGTGATAATTTATTATCCTTCTTGGATTTCTTGAGGGACATCTGTTTGTATGGTTCTAGTCTTAAAAACACCCAATCCCCTACTTCAAAACTTCTTTCACTACGATTTTGATCTGCTTGTTGTTTCATGCAATTCTGTGACATGGTCAAGTTGTCCTTTAATATTTGGAGAACTTGTTGTTGATGCTCGATGTGATTTTCCACTGTTGAACCTTAGATTTTTCTTTTAGAGAAGAAGTGATGGAAGGAGGGTGGTATCCATAGAGTTCCATAAATGGTGTCATTTTTGTTGCAGAATGAAAGGAAGTGTTATACCACCATTCTGCCAAGGGTAACCATTTGAACTATTATGTTTGTTTATCATAGATAAAGAAACGAAGGTATCCTTCCAGACATTTGTTCACTATTTCGATTTGTCCATCAGATTGAGGATGATAGGATGAGATATGAGCCAATTGAGTACCCAAATAAGAAAATAATTATGTCCAAAAATGTTCAGTGAAGATGGGATCTCCGTCACTTACAATAATCTTTGGGTTGCCATGTATCTTTTGAAATGTCTCCATGAATGTGGTGGCAACTGTACTAGCTTTGAAGGGATGAGAGAGTGCAAACAAGTGTCCGTACTTGGTCAGTCGATCAACAATCACCATGATGACACTCTTTCCTTCAGACTTCGGTAACCCTATGATGAAATCCATGGAAACCTCCTCCCAACGCTGACTTGGGATGACTAATGGTTGTAAAAGACCTAGGATCTTAATTGTTTCCACCTTATTTTGTTGGAAAACCAAACATTCTGCCACAAACCTTTGAACATCAGTTTTAAGGCCAACCCCAAAAAATTCCTTCTTGACCCTATGGTAGGTTTTTAAAAATCCCGAGTGCCCTCCTACTGGAGAGGTGTGCAATTCCAATAGTACCTTTTGTTTGAGTTGGGAGTTCTTACATAAATATAAGTGATCTTGTACCATAGTGAATCATTTTTCCATGTAAATGTATCTGATGTACTGGAATCCTGCTGCAACCTTTGAGTGAGAGTCCACACTTTTTCGTCATTCTTCAATTCATCCTTTGTTTCTATTATCCAATCAGGTTGGATGATCAAGATAGCACAGAGAAAGACCTCAACATCTTCATCCTTCCTTGAGAGTGCATCTGCCACAACATTTTGCTTCCCTTTTTTATAGACGATTTCAAAATTATAACCCAATATCTTGGTTACCCATTTTTGTTGTTCTT